>LGRX02027808.1:0-30991 GCA_001247695.2 Cymbomonas tetramitiformis | reverse complement strand
CATCGAGCGCAATGCCACCTTGGTTCGACTGATAGAGGCGCCCGCGTTGGCGATAGAAGCTGCCGGGGCTGCCGCCGTCCCCGCTATGCCGGTGCGCATCCAACGCCGAATTGATCGAGCGCCGATAGAAGTGTACAACGGTAAACGGAAACACCAAGGTCGAGCCCAAAAGCGAGCAGAGCAGTACGTGGACAACGCCCAGTGGGAGGTCACCTACGGCCAGATGACAGTCGGCAGCTTTGCAGTGGCTCTCGCGGTGGAATCTGAAAACGACAAGTTCGCTTTCCGCGTACAACTGAAGCGAAGCGAATGGTCGGATCCGTTGTACTTGGTGAAGGTGGAGGCGCGCTATCCGTCAACTCAACAGCTGCAGTATCGCTATTTCCAACCCAAAAAGCACACCGACGCCAAGAAGAAGCACCTCGGCAAGCAACTTGCGAGTCACGTAGGAGCTTTCGCAGCGCCACCGGGGCACCGACCGTCTACCGAGACTTTCGATAAGAATGAAATAGTGCTGGCATGGAATGTGGATGCGAAAGACCCCGAACGGAGTATACCGAACGAGCAATACGCGCAGATAGTCGTCGCTTTGCTTGCACAACAATCCAATCAAACGCACGCGCAAGGACCTAGGTGACTTGAATGAATCGGATGATTCCGATGAAGACGAAGCTTTTGATAATTGCGTAGCGGTAGCGGTAGCACCTGATGTGGACGCGTAAAGCAAGACGAAAAAAACATGTAAATAATATGTGTATAACGTGTATATAGATTCTGAGTCAAAAGTTCTTTGTGTTTTCACTCCTCCTAGATTTCGAAAAAGTGCATTTGACCTCAATTTTGTACCATAAAAACCATTAAATCTAATGCACAACCTGCACTTGCATGTTCTTGACTGTTAAAATGCGGCTTTTTAATCCTATCATGAGGTAAATAAGGCAATATCATTTTCACATGAGAATATCATTTTCATCGAATAGTGTGTTTAAGCCGAGCGGCCCCGGTCGCCCGGCGCCTCGCACTCGGAAGCCCAGTCGAGCCCCCTCGGCTCCGCGCCCCGGTCCAGCTTCCTCAGGGGATGCGTCGTCGTCCCCGGAGTCCACCTGGAGCCAGAACAGTCAGAACCTGCAGGAGCTGAAGGAGGCCTGGCAGAAGGAGTCCCGAGCTCGGGAGGCAGCTGCCGAGGCTCGCCTGGAACAGCTGTCTCGGCAACTCGAAGAGAGCCAAAGAGCGGCCGAGGAGCGCAGGATCTCCGATCAGCGCGCTGCCGAGGAGCGTAGGGCCTCCGAGCAACGTGCTGTCGAAGAGCGCTGGGCCGCAGACCGGCTGGCTGCAGAAGCTTGGGAGACTGCCAGGCAGTTGGCTGTCGACGAGAGCGTCGCTCAGCAGGTAGCTGCCGAAGAGCCAGTGTCAACAACGGAGCCGGACCGTCTTCGACGTAGCCCGCCTTCGGCGGGTTACGTCGTAGCTGGATCCCGCCTTCGGCGGGATCCCTACGGATACGGTTCGGGCCGAAGCCCACCTTCGGCGGGCTACGACGTAACCGGATCCCGCCTTCGGCGGGATCCCTACGGATACGGTTCGGGCCTAAGCCCGCCTTCGGCGGGCTACGACGTAGACGGATCCCGCCTCGTCGGCGGGATCCCTACGGATACGGTTCGGGCCGAAGCCCGCCTTCGGCGGGCTACGACGTAACCGTATCCTGCCTTTCGCTGGATCCCTTGGATACGAACATTTTTTGCCTCATATATAGGCTGAATTTCAGCTCATCTATAGGCTGAATTTCAGCTCATATATAGACTGAATTTCAGCTCATATATAGCCCCATATATAGGCTGAATTTTAGCTCATATATAGACTGAATTTCAGCTCATATATAGGCTGAATTTCAGCTCATATGTAGGCTCATACATAGACTGAATTTCAGCACATATATAGGCTGAATTTCCGCTCATATATAGCGAACCGGGCGTGCATGTGGTGTTATTACATTCACCGCAGGTCAGGCGTGCATGCGGTTAATACATTCACAATAGGCCAAGAAGAAAACAGGGAAAACTCGTGACACCTGTGTACTCATAACACAATATTCCGATACACATAATATGAGAATGTTTATACTCGTTTGGCAAGTTTCTAGGATAGTGGATGTAAACTACCCAATAATTCGGTACTCAGATGCATGATATATACTCGGGTCCGATATATTTTTCACTAAGCAGCAAGCAAGAGACATTGGTCAGTGGGCTCCATATTCACATATCAGTTTCACTCTCCTCATCCTCACTCACTACCTGAGCAGGACCTTCACTACCATGCTGTGATATATATGCTTTGACAATCTCCTCAACACTGGGTCGCAAGAAAGCATATTGCCAGTTCACACGAATGAATATGTAGGCGCATATCATCTTTGGCGACAGCGCACCGGCATGGAAGTCAGCGAGCAAAGCAGATGCTCCACTAAAAACAGACTCCACATTTGCCGAAGCTGCCTTCTTGGAACACGCATCTGCCCGGAACGTGGCACTGTGAATGGGGCAAAGGTCACCCAAGTCTGAATAAAATCCCACCTGGTCAAAACCGTTGCCCGTATAAGGTGGACCCCGAGGTCGTGCAAGCAGCGAATAACATGATCACCCGCGCCGACGAGCAGATGCGTGCCAACCTGGGCTTTTGTCCCACCTACCAGCGGATGTTGCAGCACATCTTCGACTTCGAAAAACCCGCCCACTACCGTGATGGACGACGCGACACGTTCACAATTGCGGTAACTTATTAGTGATGTTAGGGAAGGTCTACTCGCACAAGATGACTTTTCTAACATCAAAGCCGTACTTATTTTGCTATATTTTAAGAAAATATCCTGGGGTCTAGCCAGCCTCCATATTTCTTATTTTTGCCAATCTCTTAACTTTTAAAACCAGCCAGCTTTTCTCCTAAACTTGTGACCCCCCCCCGCCCCCCCCAAAAAAGCTGGCTGTTTTCTTAACGTAGAATTCTCTTATTGGTGCACTCTTACTGTATTCACTAACAATGGTCAATGGACCATGTATATGTAACTACATAACTCTGACTTCAAAACAATTTAGTACGATACAACCCCCCTTCTTGGTTGGTCCTCTCTAATCAAATGAGATGCCTCAGCAGCAGTGTCAACAAAGGAGCCGGGCCGTCTTCGACGGATACGGCTACGGTCCGGGCCGAAGCCCGCCTCCGGCGGGCTACGACGTAGCCGGATCCCGCCTTCGGCGGGATCCCTACGGATACGGTCCGGGTCGAAGCCCGCCTTCGGCGGGCTACGACGTAGCCGGATCCCGCCTTCGGCGGGATCCCCACGGATACGGTCCGGGCCGAAGCCCGCCTTCGGCGGGCTACGTCGTAGACGGATGCCAACGAAATAGCGGACCCGTCTCCGTCTCCGCGGATTAACCCGTCTCCGTTGTTGACACTGCGAAGAGCGGCGAGCGTCGGCTGAGGCTCAGCTAGAGGAGAGGCTGCAGGCGGTCATAGAGTCTCAAGTCCAAAGGCTCGCCCTGGTTCAGGCTTCGCCCTCGGGACCCGTGGAGTCGGACGCTCGAGGGCCCTCAACGGCAATGTCGAGTCCGGTTCAGGAGACGCCCATCTCCCGAGGGGGGCATGAGCTGGTAGAGCCTGCTTCCGTCGTCACCTGTGACGTCGAGAACCGGGACGTGCAGAGCCCACCAGAGGAGTCACACACGGGCGTGGCATCGCTCCCGCCGCACGCATGGGACTTTGTTTCCCTTCCTATACAAGTCTGCGACGCCCTACGCACTCCGAGGAGGCGGTGAAGGTTTAAAACCTTTCCTCCGGGCCGGCACCCCGAGAACTGTCAGGTAATTGGCAAACCTATTGTTATCCCCTGTAAGTGTACCGTGTTGGAAGGTTTAAAACCTTGAGCGTGGTAATGGATGTGAGACCTCGAGCCTTGGGGGAGCCTGGTAGTGCAGATGGCAGACCGGTGAGAGGCCGACCCTTGTGCTTAAGAGGTCGATCTCCTTATTGCGGTGTGTCTTGGGAAGTGTAATGTCATCCCAGACAACAGGCGGCTGAGACCTGTATAATCATTCTGAGCAACAGTAGAAGATCTGTATAAAAACTTTACTGGTCCGACGTGGTCAGCGTGGACGTGACCTTCCCTAAGGGGGGGGGAGTTGTGCTAGGAGGCAAGCACAAGAGCAAGAAAAACGGCTAAGTATAAAACGCAAGAGTACTCAGTACGGAGTACAGTAGGACCGATCAGAATGATGTTGATGTGAGGTGCCTAGCCTGTTGTACGGAGTACTCAGTACAGTAGAGTTATGGAAAGAGTTCATGAGCCTTGCATAAGAACTCTAAGTGTAACCAGTTTCGGAGATGAGAACTGAACTGCGAATTGTAACATAAAAGTAAGAGCCGTAACCGCTGTATATTGTGTATAGAAAGCATACACTTGAAAGCAAAAGCATAACTATAAAGATTTACGAAACCGAAGTCTTGTAGTTGACCAACCGTAATCATACCTCGTGCGGTCGTTTAATAAGTATATATATAATAAGTCCGAAACCGTAAGGAAGAAACAAGCAAGAGTGGAGACTCCTACAAAATGGTAATTAGTTCGTGTTTTCACGTTGCTTCCCTGTTTTTCTTGCGCTAATTCTGATCAGATTCACCTTGCCTTGCGCGACTAGCTAGCGTAGTGCGACACTACGAAATCGAGAATGTCTGTGCTTTCGTTCTTGTTGCGCGGCGGTGTGTGGGTTTGAGGGTTCCAGGTCGCTTGGAGCAGCGTTGGTGTGGAGGAATCTAGCCCAGCGACAATCTTTTGAGGTGCGCGCGTTGCCTTAGTCCTAGCACGCATAGCACGCATATCACGCATAGCCGTATTTTGGACTCACAGGTCGCGGAAATCGGAATCGTCTCAGTTTTCCGGCAAATCCGACCCTCTGCGGCGGAAGCGCTGCGCAAATTTTCGAATTTTGCGTGGCTTTTGCTGGAATTCGGAGTTGGTTCGAGATTTCGCCTACCTTTAATTTGGCCCTCTAGTTCCCCCTATTCGGGAATCTCCGCGCTTCGGCCGGTGTGTCTACTTGTGCTCGCGCACAAGTGGCGAATTCCTGAAAGCGGGTACTGGTTGCCACGCCAAACGTTTTTCGATTGGTTAATTCACGAGCGTGCAACGTGTGATGTTCCCCATGGGACTTTAGTTTTCTAGAATCCTCTTTTCCGGAAATCTCCGCGCCTCGGCCGGTGTAGCTGCTTGTGCTCGGGCGCAAGTAGTGAATTTCTGGATCGGCGGGTGCTAGTCACCACGTGTGTCGTGTGGCACTTTCGGCTTTAGCTAATTAGATCTCACGCATAGCACGCATACCAATTCAATGTACTCGGATGGAGAAGTCAGTCGGTCGGGCCGTCGTGGAGGGGGTCGGGCCGGCGCCGCCCCCGGCTCGGCCGTGGGGTCCGGCCGAGTATTTATGATTGTTTTTGGGGTGTAAATAGGCTTGGGCTTTAATGCACAGAGATTTGCATCGAAATTGTTGTATATTTTTAGTCGTAGTAAGAGTGCGCCTTATTGAAGGGTTCATTGCCAATTTCGCAGTATGATCATGGCAGCATGAATAACACATCTGCATTCGGAAACGTTGCATCAGCGATCCAGCTCCAGCAACCAGGAGTTCAAATATGGGCGTCAGTCTAGCAGATGAGGAAGTTCACAAGACACGAAAATATCTTCTAGTACCCAAAGATTCTTTCAACTCATGCCAGGCATCTGCCTCCGGGGGAACAAACCGCAATTTTCGCTTAAGGTACTTAAAACCGGGTGGAGGAACTACATATCGTATCGGTCGAATCATAAAACGTATAGACAGCGACGGGGCATTTGCTCGCGTCAGAATCGTGCGAGCGACCCGTGCATGCGCGCCTGTCCTGCTGGCGATAGGATTTTTATTGTGGCATGCCTTATATTATGTCAAAGCAGAAGTCTTACGTATATGAGGTTTAACTGCATTATGCAATCACAACCTGCCATATTTCAAAGAAAGATGCATACGACCTACTGGCGCATATTTTTTCAGCTTCCAGGAACGGATGATGCAACATCGCCAGATGGAGGAAGGACATCCGCTACCCTAGTTGTCACAGCGTGCTTGGAGCACGCGACCCTGCTGCGCGTCCAACTTGGCTTTGGAAGGAGAAGGACTTCACGGTCATTATCAGCAACATACATGGGAGCTGTTCCATCACCCCATCGCGATGCCCGAGCTTCCAATGACCGAGATGCTACTGCATCCAAACCCAGACGCTACTGCATCCAACTAGCGGCCCTGCTCAGCGACGCGTGCATCGACAGCTTTGACGGAAAATGGTTGCACTATCCCCGCGGGGATGGATAGTAGGTACTTTCGTGCGTTTTCAGCTGATGGCGGACCCATGCGGCTGCCGACACGGCCCACCGATTTCGAGGATTTGCATCTTGCTACGACGACTGGCCCTCAGATATATACCAACGCTCCCTCAGCACGGCTCAGCGGAATCACTTGGATGCCTGAAGCTGGAGGAAGCCATCGGGAGCTATTGAGGCTAGTAGAGTGTTGCGACGGCTGCGGGTGGCGATTGAGAAGTTCTCGGCTGAGGTCGACCAAACACAAACTGGCGGAGCTCTGCTACTCCCACCGCTTGACCCAACATCGCTCTGCGACTGCTCCCAAACCACTGGCCCGCGGACCCCCGAAGGTGTTAAGTGCCTTTCACATTACTCGCTCGATCTGCTTATGCAGTTGTCGATTAGTACTTCGACAAGATTTTGTGACGATGAGCAAAGTACTGTGCTCCCAATCCACCGTTGTTGTTTCTCTTCGTTGCTTCACTCCTTGTCCACAGAAATGTGTTTGAACAAGTGATGACGAAAATATGATAGTGTGCAAACAGCTACGTGATGATACGCATAGCTGTGAACGTATTGTACATCCTCGGCTTGAGTCCCTCGTGTTCTTATCCTTGCCCCCACTACGATAAAATGCTAGAGGCAGTTGCTTGTCGCTGACTGTGATGGTGGGATGAACAATGAAAAAATTTGTCGGTTTGACCCGGAGATATCTCTTGGCACTCCATGTAAAGTGAACCAATGTAAGGGGACGTGTCTCCATCCCTGCAGCGAGACGAAACGAAATGCGCCCAAGGGATATCAAAAAGTGAATTTGACGTGTCCTCATAGAGAATTTGACGTGCCGTACATAGTATTCACTCTGGAGTGATAAGCACACGATGCAACACCTCGAATCGAAAATGCATTCACAGCCTAGAGAGTTTGAAAGACACAGTAAAGGTTTTTCTCAACGAACACTATTGCCTTCATGCTAGCCTTGTTATGAGGCTCTTTTGAAACGGTGTGTTAAGTTCCTTAAAAAACCAAAACCCTCAACTCGCGAAGGCTTGTATGTGCACCAGTGAGGCCGAAATAGGCATGGAACCAGAGCCCCCCACCTCACCTAATGCATGGGCCATGACCACAGGTTTATGCCGCACTGTCATCACCGTGCACAGGTAATGCCCAAATAGGCAAGGACCCAGAGTCCCAACTTCATCAAATGTATGAGCCATGACCACAGGCATAAGCCTTACTGTCAGCACCGTACATGCCACAATCAACCCAGTCAACATCTGCGTGTTACAGTGCCACGTCCAACAATCAGGCATCGGCTCTGTTGGATGTCAATGACAAGGTCAGTCTCGCGCGCCCATGTTGAGCTGCCAATGTACAAGCGCGAATCAGCGAATCAGGATCATCATTCGGGCTGCTACAGTTGTGTCAGTGGTAAGAAATCAGGTATATGCTCGTGAGACAACTGCGTGAACAGATTGAGCCATCTCGTGCCTATTGCCGAGAACTGCACAATACTAAGGTATTATGTTGGGCACCAGCATGCTAAGCCGTGAAAAGTAGACCTGTGGTTGCTCGGATCACGTGTCCGTTCTGGAGGGCTACAACTGTTTGTCTTGTACGCACGTCGTTCATCCACAGTTGCACTGTGTGCATAAGCGCGACGTCTAGATTCCTAGCGTACAAGCATGATTCCTGCTTGCTTCCGGAAGGTGCTTCTTCAAATATTAAGCGCAACTGAGTTATTACTATTTCGTGACGACAAGGCCACGATCATGCCTCTCATGCCACGTCAGCGAGTTTGAAATCCGCAGAATCGCGTCACGTAGAATTTGTCGGAGTGGAACTGCCCCCACCTCCATGCAGCTGCATCATGCGTACGAGCTCGGTATGCGCGCGCGTCTCGCTCCAGAGCGGAGCCGCCGCGACCGCTTTTGCCTTGGGCTTCGCACGCACTTCTTCTCGGCAGAGAGGGCAGGTCTGATGGCGCTCGAGCCACGTTTTAATGCACTGCGGATGGAAGCGATGCTTCCCTCGACACGGAAGTTGCTTCAAGCGCACGGTTCCTCCGCCAAACGCCACCATGCATATCGCGCACTCTCGAGCGGCGTCATTTTCTTCTGGATTGAATTCCACAACTTGCAGTCTTCTGAAGTCTAAGTTGGATAGGCCGCTCTGGAGAACAGCACCTCAATGTAACTAAGTTGGATAGGCCGCTCTGGAGAACAGCGACCCTCAATGTTGGGTAACAGATGTCAGTATGGGGTGCGTGTGGCAAAAGAGGAAGCACTCACCTTCTGTGCTGTTTGTGTGGCCAAAAGCTGATTCGCAGTGCGCTCGAAAGCTGCAGAAACACTTTCTTGCTGCACTGCCTGCGTGTGCTGCAGTCCTAACCCAGATTGATAACAAGTGTCGCGAGCTGAATTTTGCGGGTTGGCGTGTCCTCTTGTGTTGTTCTGAGTGTAGTTCGGGAATGCAGTTCTCTCGAGAATCCGACGAGCTGCGGTGAGCCGAGCCCGTTGTATCCTTTCTTCCTCAAGTGCTGAGATCATAGGGTTGCTCCCAAAAATAGCTATCAAGCTGCTAAAATGTGACAACTGACCAGCGTGGAAGGAATTGCTCCCATTTCCAACAATTTAAGCCGCGACTCGCGTCCACACCAGGGTTTTGAAACAGGTCAGTTCTTTCACAAAGATGTTGAGACGAGTCGCTCCGTGTAACCCCGACAGAACACGAACGACATCACGTTGACGGCGTTCGCATGTTCGTATCCGCAAGTGATTTTACACGAGCGCAGCGGCAGGTGACGAGGGTGAGTTGCGGACAAGAATTTTCAAAACTCACGTGTCCAACCTGAGACGCTAGAACCTTCTCGCTCTGTCGTGTGGCTTCTTCCGTTTGACAAGCGGAAGCTCTTCTTGTTTTCTCTCTGAATCGTTCAAGTCTGCACGGAGCAGACTTCAAATTTGGGGAATTCGCATAATTGCAATTACGGTCATATTCTTTTATTTATCCGTGCAATTTTTTAATTTTTAATTTATATATATATTGAAGTTTGAATTATACTGGGTGACTCCCCCCTCACCTATGTATGGGCTATATATATTAAGGGGGCTCCGCGGCGAGACCCCAAATTAGCGGGCAAAAATACCCCTTGCCGGATACCCCATTATACCCCCCTCTAGCCCATGGCATGCATCCAATCCCCCCAACCCCACGAGGGGGTCACTTGGGTAGGGGGAAATGCTATATTGAGCCCCCCAAATCGAATTGGGGCGGATTTGATCCTCGTCGACCGTTCGGGTAATTCTTTAAAAATGTGCAATTTCGCCTGACCCCCGCCTGATCCCCGCCAAACCCTAAAACCCTAAAAACCCCTCCAAATAGTCAAAGTCATGCAAAACCCCCTCATAACCCTCGGGGGGATCCCTTGGAAAGAGTGCTGGAAACAGCTGAACAGGCAGTGGGGACCCGCTGCCGACGGTGAAACAACGGATGACTAAACTCGGATATACAAACGATATATACCCGAGATGAGTGACACAGGCTGACCACCGAAGATGACATACAGGAATGACACTCGACTGTACGAACTAGTCGTAGCGTCAATTCCAGCACACCACCTCATCTGAGGTGGACCAGCTAGTGACACTCACCACCCTAGCTACTAGAGTTTACAGATAAATGTCAGGATGTTAACTCTAGGGAGCTAGTCAAAGTCACAGGTGGCAAGATGAATGTACAGGCTAGCAAAATAATACTGCTAAGCCTCGGAGATTGCTAGGACCAATTCCGGTCTGCTAAGATCAATGCTCTGCCAGCTAGTGGTGGGTGAACCCATAGTCCTCGCCTGTCTGCATGTGATGGAGAATGTAAAAAATTAAGTCTGCCTGTCGGTTTAGCTTTCAATTCTGCGAACTGCAAAGGCCTCTTGCCTGTAAATCGTTCGTCTTAATCTGAAAACCTGCCCGCAAGTGGTGAGAAATAGTACAACATTCTACGGTCCAAAACTACAGCAAGTGGTGGAGAATTGCAAAAGGGAACACCGCCTGTCTGTTTAAAGAACTAATAGTAGTCGTCAACAGAATCGAAACCAGCATCTTCCCCATAGTAAAATTCTTCATCATAAAAACCAGCACCACCAGTTTCGTCGGAATCGTGGGCTCCTGCCTCCCAGGTAGCCCACTCCTCTGCGGTGTAGACATCCTCGTCGCTCGATGCAGGATATATATATATATCTCATCTATAAAAGAAATTGTGCCAACATGAAACTCACTCTGCGGTAAAAATTCCTCCCCAAGTGGGGGCTCCAAAACTCCGCCATAAGATTCGCCCTGGAAACCTGTGTCCAGGGTTTCATCCTGTTCCAATCGATCGGACGAAAAATGCGGAGCGGCCAAGTGGCCATCTCGCTCCCCTTCCTCCTCACAACTGTCGCTGGAATCATCGAAATACCCAAGTGGGTACTCTGATTCATCCTCATCCTCACTAAGTAAATACTCCTCATAACTGCGATCCGGCCCAGAGCCCATATAGGCAGGCACAACTGGAGGCGCATGAACGTAATGAACTTCGGTTACTACAGGAGGGGCCTGTGGCACCATCTCGCTTGCCCTAGTGGCACTAGGCAAGGGTCTAGTGGTGGAAATCTGAGTTGAAACTGATTTGGACGCCAAAATCGCCGGCGCATCGCCCACTCCTACTGCGCAAAATCTTCCGCTCGAAATTCCAGAAACAGCGGTCTCGGCCGAGACACCACCAAGTTGTGTGTTAGGGCTGTTAAGCGAGCCCACAAATATTATACAAATATACACTGTGTTATTGAACGGCACACAGGTGTAAGATATAGCGGGTGATGAGTGCAGTCTTGGTATGAAGATCTGCTGAAGCCCAACGCTTCCTCTGTCAGATATATAGTCAGGTGTGTATATATCGGATAACGGAGAATACACCCTGAGTTAAGGGTTTCGATATCAGAACGGTAAAAGTCACAGATTGATAAAAGAGGTATACATAAATACTAACGGGTGTTTCCCGTCTACTGGTGACGGTCACCCAGCCTACTATAGGAAGTGACAAGTGACAGATTTGACTGTCGGTGTGTCACATCCAGCACACCACCTAGGGTGGTGACCGGAGCTAGTACGGTGAAACGAAGCAAACAAACTCCCTACTCAACTTCAGGAGGAAACTGTAGCACATCTGGGGGCCTGTACTCTTGGTCAGGGCGGTCCCAAGTCACAGCAAGATTGTCAGATACTGCTGTTACTTTGCTAAAACCCTAAACACAGCTCAAAATTTTGGAGAGCTCCTCTGCACATCTAGCAAGCCACTGCATAGCTAATCTCTAGGCAGGCACGGTGTGGTCAAACTCAGCCACTAGTGGTCTTCGGAGCTGTCTGCCCGGCTCGGAGCAGCGTGACTGTGAAGCAGTTGCCGGCCCCCGGGGCCGGTGATGAATCATTCGTAGAAGAAATTGAGGGATTCTCGATCACGGGAGGATGCACCACACCGGGGTGCTGCCAAGTGCTGCCCGATGGTGGTGCCTCGTCATCTGAAGACGACGCCGGCGACAGCGGAGGCCCGTCCACAAACAACTCGGCAGGCGGTGGCGGCCCGGGATGCCACGGCATCGGAGCCATGTAGAGTCCCTGCCGTCTCTGCTCCCGCCGCTGGCGACGAGGCGGAATAGCACATGGTACGTCATGAACCACGTTAGTTGGCGAAGCCTCCGCAGCCGGGATTGCCGAGTCAGTCCACGTAGCACCACCGACCGGTGTACCCGTGCATGTGCTCGCACCGGCACCACCGACACCGGCAACGGCGTGCGGTGCGGCGGTGGCACAAATTACAAAGAGCGCACACACCAAGGAGGAAGTGAGGAGAGACCTCCCGAACCTCGGAAAGCCGCTCCCACAGCCGTACCGCGGCCGTGGCAGCTCAACTGAGGCATCTTCGTCGTCGTCGTCGCTCGCGATGTAGGTTGCGGGCTCGTACTCCACCACGCGCTCCGGCTCCTCAATCGCGGAGAGCAAATTCATGCTCGGGGCCGGCTCGTCGGGCACCAATGCAATCCCCGTGCTCTCAATGAAATCGGCAAACGTGCGGGTGACGGGAGGGCAAAAGGGGTTCGGCGGACCGGTCCACTCCTCCTCGGACTCAACCGACGCGGGCGGTGAGCGCGCGGGCGGCTCCGACACCACCGGCAAGTCGGCAGTGAAGGTGTTGACGTTGAATGTCGTAGTCCCAGCCGTGCGTGCCATCTCGGAGAACTCGGTGACGGCGGACACAAGGGCCTCGCCGTCTTCCTCGCAGAAAGAGCATGCGGATAGATCGGTGAAGACCTCCGGCTTTCCGCCCGCAAGCATGCAAAGGGCGTCGAACTCCACGGGGTCGTCGTTGTCGATGGCGTGCTGGAATTTCGCAGCCAGCACGGAGTTCTCGGCCTCCTCAGCGAAGGCGTAGGCCGAGAGTCCGATCCTGCCCCCGTTCGGGCAGTCCCGATGCCAATGCCGCGCCTTCCCCTTAGCGCACACCTGATTTTGGCAGTAGGGGACGGTCGCACCGGTGTCGCGATGGAAGGCCACCTTCTTGGAGACGGATTGCGACCAGTTCCCCCCTTTGGGGAGGGGTGAGGCCGCGAAACGGGTCTTGACGCGGCGGTCCGGTTTGTCCGCGCGAGGGGTAAACCCCCGCGAAGACGGTTCGGACTCGGCGGTGACGAGGAAGGTGGCCAATTGTCTCTTCAAGTCGAGCACCATCGTCCGCAAGTCCGCGATCTCACTCGCCGCGCCCGACCCATCAACGTCCTTCTCCATGAAGTGCGTGCCGTGGGAGTACCGGTGTGCGGATGCGGTGGCGGTGCCCGCCCGCACGTGCTCGCCGTAGCACTCCCGCACCCACTGCTGAATAGTGAGTAGGTCGTGGGCGGCTCGTTGGTCGTGAAGAAGCAAACGGGACACCACCGGCTGGTAGAAGGTGGCGTCGAGGGCTTTGATGAAAAGGGACTTCACGTCCTCGTCCTGGAGCGTCGACCTGGTCCTTGCAGCTTTGAGCGCGGCGTTGAGTCCTCAATGGGTCCATGAGGGTCCACGCCCGCAGCGATGCGGACGGCAAACATGTCCGCTTGCCCCTGGAAGGGGTCCCCAATCGGGATCATCCGACGGGCGAACTCGAGCAGGACACGCTTACCGTCTGCCGGGAAGCTGGCGTGGGACGAGTCCAACCAGTCCGCTGCGGGCGACGAGGGGTCGATCAGCAGCTCGATCGTGGAGAACAATAAATTGTTGGCTTCCACGCGGACGGCCAAAGTAGCGTCGTCCAGCGTGAAGAGCGGGAAGAAACCGATGTCCTCAGTGACGAATGCGGCCTGCAGGGCAGAGACCATTCTCGTGAAGATGGCCGCCGCGTGGGGCTCCGCACCGGAAAATCTCCCTTCCTTGCCGTCGAACAACTTGCGTTGGACGTGCTTTGCCACCTTCATGTCGAAGTGCTCTCGCTGTAAGGTGCGTACCGATGCCAAAAATGTAGCCCCCGCCGAATTAGCGGCCGGCTGTGCCGCTGGCGGGGTCGCGGGTGTGTTGGCATGTCTGGCAGCAACGGAATCAAAAATCGTGCTCAACGTGCGGCGGCGATTCGCCATGCTAGCCGTAGATCTAGTAGAAGCGACCATGATGAAGAAGACTACAGGGGTGGAGCGAGGCAAGAAGACGTGGAAAAATGCGGTAGTCTTGGGCGGCCAAGAAATGTGGTGGGTCGTCGATACGGCTGCCGTGCGTGAGAGAGCAGAAATTCCGAGAAGTCGTGTGGTAGATGGCGGCCGATACGAAACGGTGTGGTAACCAACCAGGATACGTAAACCAATCCAACGTTAAGTCCCGTAGAAAAAATGTTCTCAAAGGCCTACAGCTAGCCGTAAATCAACCCACAAAACTTAGGCCATACCCGCGACTGCCGGCACTCCCACGCGCGGAGCGCCTCGCTCCATCCCAAGCGTCTGGCTTTAGCCAATCATCCTTGCGGTGTCGCAGTGGCTAAATAAAGCGTAAGTGGGGCCAAACCTGTCAGATATATAGTCAGGTGTGTATATATCGGATAACGGAGAATAAACCCTGAGTTAAGGGTTTCGATATCAGAACGGTAAAAGTCACAGATTGATAAAAGAGGTATACATAAATACTAACGGGTGTTTCCCGTCTACTGGTGACGGTCACCCAGCCTACTATAGGAAGTGACAAGTGACAGATTTGACTGTCGGTGTGTCACATCCAGCATCCTCATTCTTATACCATACGTCTCCCATCATCATAGATGGTACCGCCATTGGGTTGTGAACCCGAGACGTAGGTTGAACGACCAGTATTATGGTAACGACTAGTTCGTTCATACTGTGCATGCGTGTTCCGCACATGCTTAAAGCTAAGATGGTTCTTGTTTGTACTTCAAGATGAATCTTGCTTTGCCATCTTCGAGTTCGACGTACGAACTCTCGATGACAGGGTCATTCAAGTCTTTCCTTGAATAATGACAGATGATGTGACATTATCATCTGGCGACATGTACAGTCATCGTCGACCGTACTGACGACTGTCATAATAATATATGACACGACATGACATGACATGACATGGTATGACATGTCTGACAGGTATGACACGTATGACATGTATGACACACATGTCATCGGTCATGACCCTGACAGATCTCCCCTCTTAAAAGAGTTGTGACCTCACAACGGGCATACCTTTGTATATGTCTATGATGTCTTTGTTGTTGTTGCTTCTTGCTGGTACCAGTCTTCTTACACCGATCTGAGGCGTCCCTCATGGTGTTTTTAGGTTATTGGGGGGAACTGAGTCCACTTTAGTCCCTCACCTTACAGTTCTTAGGATGTAGCCCCCTTTGAAGTTCGTATCGCATTTCAGAGTGACGTTTCAAGGTTCAATGAATTGCGTTTCGTGATACAGATTGACGCTGGATTACTGATTGATCCACACGTGTCGTGCGTCAGAGTGACGATTCAAAGCATCCGAAGTGTACGTTACGGATTATTTGCGCTAGCCGTCGACGCCTTTGCGAACGATGATCCCACGAATTAACAATTTCTCATTAATCGAAAGATTCTCGGCCTTATATATACAACTGATCGACGAAAACCCTTAGGTACATGTTTCCACAGTTATTATATATTAATGCACCCAACCCTTCCTCCCCTCCTGAAGCTACTTTGGAGGTTCACAGGCGGTCACGGGGAGCCCTTTGGATGTTTCCGGAGTTATTTCACCGGGGGCTTGTTTTAATGCAAACGGAGTGGCCCTGCTTAACGGAATTGGACTTATAATCCTCAACCGGTCTGCTCAACTCCTCAATGTTTTTGTCCAGTACGCACGCTTTGACGAACATCTATCGCGATGAGTGAGAATGGATTCGCCACGTACTAATGTGAAATTTATTTAGTTATGTTTGTCAAGCACAACTTAGGATCACAACTCCGTCTACCTCAGTCGATATCTCCGGTAGCTTCGGATGACTGGCCACAGAATCCGATGACAAACCACGGTCTTGGCAAAGGTAGCATTAGCAGTTTTTCATAGATATTGGTACCCGCATATGCGTATAGATACGCATGTGTGTAAGGGTATGATTTATACAAGGCTCACTACACCTTAGCAAGGAAGGATCAATTCCTGCTCTTGTCATATCAATTTGATGCAGGGTAAAAAATGTTAGGGATATAACCCTGCAGTTCTCGGGTTGCAGCCCATTACACCGAAGGTGCATCGCAGTTCTTGGGATGCAGCCCTGATATATATGTGACCGATGGACGAAAACCTCTTGGGTACATGTTTCCACGGCCTGATTATTATTTGGTCGGCAATTATTGGCAAAAGTCATCGGCTATCAGCTTTTGACTCAGAAGCCACAATGTTATAGAAGCTGCGACCTATTGTAACAATATGCGGCAGTTATGCCTTCAGCATACGTAGACAATATGATCCATTTGCCTGGAGGCCGTGTGCTGCCTACTCGATGATGCTCCGGGAGCGATTGATGTCTTGCGCGCATCGTAATATCACTCTGCACACGCGCGGAACGCTAGCACGTCCGCGTGCTTTGAATGCTACCGCCGTCGTTACAATCGGCGCTCACTCCTTTCCGTGAAATCACCTAGAGCTCGACGATGGGGCACGCTCAAGCGAAGTATCGGCGGTAGAGGGGGCGGGGGCCGGGTTTTGTATACAGAAACGCAAACGGAAAAGTCATGAGTTTTGGCATTCAACCGTTTCCTTAAGTGTTAACATTCTGTTAAAATTGTGTTAAATTAACATTCTGTCAACATTCTGTTAACATGAATTGTATAATGTTAAACTTTCGCCCAAGAGCCAATCATTATCTACCACCGGGATTTATAACACCACTATTAACAGTTCCTACCCGTTAACACTTTTTAACACATAATTAACACTTTTTAACACTTTATTAACAGAAATCCTCAGTGGTGTGCTGGCAACACTTCTTTCAGCTTTGTCTGCATGCTGAGAAAATCCCACGACGAAACCCATGAGCGCGTGATTCTTATCGATGGCACCCTCTTGGATCTTTTTCACGAAGTTGTTCACGTGCTTGCCGATGAAGCCGTCATCCTGCACTTTATATGCAAACTCCTTCAGCTCAGGAGCTTGCTCAAGTTCAAATGCAGAGAAGCGGTGCAGCCGAGTCAAAGACAAATCCCGCCGAGCTTGAAAAAGTTCAGAATAAAAGACAGGGCTCATCGACTCCAAATCGTGCTTGAGCTTTTTCAAGCACTCTATAGGAGACTTGTGCGTCCAATGTGCTCTCTTGTTAGCATAACGCTCTGTGACGGACGTCGGCATGGGAGCGCCCACGGTGAGAGCAGTTACGGCGTCGAGCCTATCCTGACTCTCTGTCGCACGTTCAGCACGTTTCTTAAGGGACTGATCGGAAATAGCCATGCATGGCTTGCACGTTGAACAACTTGTCGATATTTCGCCTTCGCACTCAACAGCCCGTACAACACCAACTATCCCATCTTCCTGTGGCATAACACCACACAGGCCATAGTCTCAGATATCGTTCGCTTTAGGCACAGTAGGCAAAACGAGATCAAAACTGAAGTAACACTTGGCTAGAAGAGATGGGATTCAGCAAGCACGTAAGAATTGTTACCTGGACAGTGTATGTGCACAATATGTGCTCGCCACCGCTTTGAATACGAGCGACGTTGCTGCAGACACGAGCCATACACAAGAAGTGCTTCGAGCGGCGACCAGCACATTGGCGAGTAGTCGTCGTAGTAGACGCTTGGTTCATCAGAATTCCAGTTGCATTAGTTGGCGGAGAAGACTGCGATGCCATGCCATCTGAGTGTGCGGTACCCGCTTCCGTGTTAGCGGTGGTGGCAGCAGCGGTGTCACCGCCAGTGTCAGCCGCAGCGTCGGCGTGCTGTTTGATTGTTTTGAAAAGAGATCCTTTCCCTTTTGAAGGGAAGAATTTCGCAACCTTGCACTTGTTTTCGGAAGCATGGAAATCTTCGATAGCCTCCTCGGAGTACTCCTTGATAAGAAGAGAAGCACCCTCTTCATACCCCCGGAAATATCTATTTATTGTTTCTACAAAAATACAGCCCCTGTACTTTTCAATTTGCACTCTTAAGGAGCCCCTGTATTTTTTTGTTCACGGGCTGTATTTTTGCTTCACTCTTCGTTTTTTATAATGCTTGCAATTATATTCTCATTCCCCCTGTACAAAAATACAGCCCCTGTACAGGGGCTGTATTTTCGCTCTACTTCACTTTTCTTCAGGGGCTGAACTTTTATGCAGGGGCTGAACTTGTATTCAGGGGCTGTTTGTAGTATACTACCCCAGTACTTTTATTCAGGGGCTGAACTTTTATTCAGGGGCTGTATTTTATTCAAGGGCTGTATTTTATTCAGGGGCTGAACTTTATTCAGGGCTGTATTTCATCCCGGGTTTTCACCGAGACCTCCAAACCGCAGTTTGGCGCTCTGTTTGAGCTAATGCCACGATCGCAATGCAAACTGAAAAAACTGTTGTCAAAAAGATAGGGTTGCCAAGAGATCACCCATCTCCTCGAAAGTTCAACCAAATGAAGTGATGAAAATACTTACATAGGATAGATTTCCGCGAGGAAGACGCCGGTAAAGTCCAAACCGCCGTTAGAATAGCAGTTTTCCCGTTATCGAAGGGTCTGCCGATCTGTGAATTTGTAAACAAGAGAAACTTCGAGTGCAAACGCGTATGATTAAGCGTAGCTAGAAAATGTCATGTTACCATACAATATAACGGAAATAAAATACAAATCAACTGCAAGAAAATCGTAGTGCACCATCTCGTCGAAACTTCCCAAAGCCATAGAGCGCTCCAAGCGCTAGCGTAAATCTCTTCTAGAGTGGCCCACAACAAGGCGTGGACATTCTGAAACGAAATATTGTTACCAAATATAATAAAATACTGTGCTAGAGCTGCTTTAAAATGCCCCAAAGGGGTTATTTCACCGCTTACTTGAAGCGCGGTCAAGTGTTTCGAAAGTACAGGGTCTCCACTAGAAAGCGTGATTATACACGGGAATTGTACTCTTAGAGAAAATTTATTGAGAATTGTATAAATCCTAACGTGACGATCAGACCCTCTATTTTTCCATCGTAATACCCCCCCAAGTCCCGGATATATTGCCTGGCATGCAGCCCTCCTGGGAGCCCCGGTGTACGAGGCCCGAGGCACAAATCGGGGCTCTATATATCAGCTTGATTTTTCGGTATCGATACAATCCGATGCCCGAAAAGCGTTATCGATAATCGGCACAGTCGATCAATAATCGATTAATTTGGCATTTATATGTAATTTATTATAAACTAAATATAGAACACTGAAACCTATGCAATCGATACGTTGATGTTGTATTACGATAATCGGTGATAAATACGATATATCGATAGTATAGGTTATCGGAAATATCGATATAGAGCCTTGGCGCAGACCCCTTACCGTAATATGTCCTAACTTCGAGTGTAAAGTGTCACGACTGTCACTTGTAGTTCAAGGTTTAGGTAACCGTTCGGTGGTTTTGACCGTTATGTGGTTTGGAATAAATATCGGTATCCCCTCGATTTGTAAAGTGCGCTCATGGTTATTTATCGACAACGACGACCCAATGAACTCTCCACTTCTCAAAGAGTAATTAGTTCGCATGCTCGAAGGGCCCTAGGTGATTATCGACATCTCCTCAAAATGTAGATGAAAGAACTGCTAAGCAAAACTAGAAAGGTAGAAACCCTAGCGGAAACACAGATGTCAACCGCGTTCACGTTTACGCTAGGGTTTATTACCTCATCCGCGCCCTCCGGCTTGCTTCTAACCGAGCATGCGCGATCAGGTGAGAGAAGCGTTAGCAAAAATGTATCATCTCATATGTGTTGACTATATTGTAATTTTGGCAAACTCAATAATGGTCAACCACACACCTAGTTGTGGGCTGGCGCGTTCATGTGATTATATCGAGCGGAATTTTGGGTTTTTGAAACTTCCTGTGCCCGGAGGCACAGCGTGAGCCGATATGCCTATGCGTCCGTATGTGTGTCATCGGGGGTAATCTGGGATTGGCACGATGACAGTGAAATTGGGCTTGAAATCACGATGAGAATGAATACCAGATGTCCGGGGTATGACACTATGACACTATGACAGTATGACACTATAGTAGTATGACAGTACTGTGGGGGGTGTCATCGTGGCACTCAGTCAGACCCTCGAAGAATGGTCGGATTCGCATCGGGGTTGAAAAGACAATGAAATCGAATATCAGATATCAAGGTTATGATAGTATGACAGTATGACGCTATGACAGTATGACAGTATGACAGTACAGCAGTATGACAGTACTGTGGGACAGTCATCGTGTCAGTCTGTCAGCATAACATCTGAATCAAGAATGACGAATCGGAATTAGAAATGAGATCGGATCGGGAATTGAACGTTGAGCCGAAGTGTGACATCGGCTCTCGAGTGGTTGACCCTGCAACCTGAGTGACGAGTGAATAAGTGGAGCACTTGAGAAGTGTTTAGTCTTCAGAACTCGGAACCGAATTATCGTTTGTACCTCAATCTGGCCCTGATCCAGTATATTATAAAAATCCGAATTGTGTACCTTTGCACGTTCAATCAAAACCATATCTCCGAGCATCTGTCGTAGTGCCCACGGGCACACTTCCAAACGTGCGATTCTCCGCCGCGATGCGGGTACCCACAGACTCAGTAGGAATATGCGATGGTGATATATAGCAACCCGTTACTTTATAGATTAATACACGTTACAGCAATATTTACTTATTGGATGATGGACAGGGACGTCACATGACATTGCGGGAGACGAGAAAGCGCGTTCCACGTTAACTTGAAATTGCATACGGTGATAACAGGTGAGGCTACGGGCACTCCAAGGTGCAGCATTGAAGGGAATCGAGTGATATAGACGGCTTCGCCAACAAACTCAATTCACATTATTTGTAAAAGGCTTCGCACCAACGTCGCATCTCTTTTATTTTTCAGAACGCATATCTTTGTATGTAAACTCACAATACTGTGTGCGCGCAGCTCGTGTCGTGCATGAGTGCACCCGTCATTGTCACTGGCGGATTCCCTTAAAATACTACCTTGGAGTGTCCGTAGTCGTACCTTTTAACGAATTACATTCGTGTGAGGAATATCACCTCTAACAGAGTATCGAACGGACATACGTATTGCGTGGTACTCGAATACGATTAATCAAATAGCTACGACACAAAACATATAGGTTTCGTGTCCAACACGTGTTTAGTTGGAGTAAACTTGACAGCAGTGTGTCATATAGTTCGGTACATATACACACACATATATATATATACAGTGCAGGTGGCCATCGGGCTACCAGGGCTGCGATAGAGCCCAAAATAACTACTGCATAGTCACCGAATCGAACAATTTGAATATTGCAAAAAAACGCGACAGACGTAAGCGTCTTGTCGACTGATCGTCGTACAGTAGGTTGGCTGTGCAAGCAATGGCCAATCATATCGTCGGTGTGTTAATTACCTGGCGCTCATTTGGTCCAACAGGAAGACGCCGTGTAACCATGTAAGCCACGTATCGAAATCGTAACGAACTAATCGTCTTCAATAACGTAGTCAAACTTACAATAGGATGGATGCAAGTTCCACAATATGCATATACGATTAGAGTGAGATGCACGCATAAAGTTCCACGGTAACGCAGTGGTTACCAATGGGCGAAGTACATACACGAACGTACTGCCCTGCCTGCTGCAACGTGCATTATCCTGATAGCCTAAAACGTATCGGGTGCAATGCACTGTCTGCACCAACCTGATGTTAATTGCGTAGATATGAAATCCGAAACAAATCAGAAACGGAACTGTACTGTGACATCGTTATTGTCCATTATTGATTGTCATTGTACTTCGTTATTGCTTCTACCTCGTAAATTTTGGACTTAAGGTAAAACTATGGTTGGCGGAAGACTTACACCAGAGCATGCTGGTACGGACCCGAGGTTAAGTCATTACCGCACTACCATACAAATGTATAGTCCTACGACGCCATACACATACGGCCTAATGACGCTTCTATCTCTATAGTGATAGTACACATATACGGCAACCCCATGCGGACGACGAATGTGAGGGTGCGCACTAGGTTAACACCAGATGACATTTTTTGCGATTACCATGATGCTAGCATAATGGACCCTTTTTACCCTAAAGTTTGTAAGGCACGTATAGACCCAACAAACCCGTTCCAGCCCTATTTGATCGGAAGCAACGGCAAAACAGTTCATTATAGAACACACTTTTTCTTGATTGTAAACTCAGGATCCCGGTATTACAAGATATATAATAAGCACTACAACTATTCAACAGAATGGTGCACGTGCGCCATCGATACGTACCTATTTAAGTAAAAACCACAACCGAATACAAATATACCTATGTTCTCTGTTCGAAGACGCCGTGGATGCACATCACCGCCTACATCTGGTGTGCCTTCGTTTGCTACAGCTCCCTTGTAACTATTTACCTTGAGTGTGCCATACTGATGCTATACCCCCAGCACTGCTGTCACCTTGACCCTCCTGCCCATGGCTTGCATGGCCACTATTGAACTATCTCAGCTCATGCTCCACAGACATGGTCAAGTAAATTCATACAAATCATCCTGCCCTGTTAATGACTTGCCTGGCATTCACGTGTACAAACTGTTTCGTTGCCCCTGCAACTTCACAAAGCAGCCACACTCAGCGCAATATGACGCCGTCGTGGTTGAAAAGTCTGGAAGTGGCTGCTTGGCTCAGCGCCTCGTCGCAGTGAAGTACTTGCCACATATCCCCATGAAGAACGCGGAGAAGTTCCGGATTCGCGATAGGTCACTCTGCGCAAGCTCATCCAAGGCAGCGATTGCGTCCTCCGATCGCAGTTTGCTCAAAGTATTGATCACCTGCAAGATCATGAAACAGACCACTACCCATCATCTGCACTTTCTCCTGCGCAGCGACCAACTAGGCATGGACTCAAAGGAGCCAGGACAATGTCAATTCATTGAACACAACACATAAAAGGCCAGGAGGATATCGGCCTGCCACAGCCTCAGCTTATCCCCGTTACGAGGCTCCACCAAAGAGGGCCCAGGCCTGCCACAGCCTCAGCTTATGCCCGTTACGAGGCTCCACCAAAGAGGGCACAGGCCTGCCACAGCCTCAGATTATGCCCGTTACGAGGCTCCACCAAAGAGGGCCCAGGCCTGCCACAGCCTCAGCTTATGCCCGTTACGAGGCTCCACCAAAGAGGGCCCAGGCCTGCCACAGCCTCAGCTTATGCCCGTTACGAGGCTCCACCAAAGAGGGCACAGGCCTGCCACAGCCTCAGCTTATGGCCGTGCGGAGAGAGCACTGGAGCTTGCTGCAGCCCAGGTTCTAATGGGCAGTGCTACCAAGCACAGTGTGACTGCATCGGCTTGCTGGTGTGCGGCTACAAGGCCGAAGCAACTGTCGACACAACAAGGTGCAACAGGGTGCCCGCCCAGTATTGGACGGGACATCCTGGTTCCGGGGGCAGGAGGCGACTACCGCAGAGGCGGTAATTTAGGGGCGACCGCACCACCCCTGAATGTGAGGTGACTGCCGCAGCGGGCAGCGGCGGAATCTTGGGGATACCGCCCCACCCCTGAATGGGAGGCGACTGCGACAGAGGCGGTAATCTTGGGGAGACCGCCCCACCCCTGACTGGGATGCGACTGCCGCAGAGGCGGTAATCTTGGGAGACCGCTCCACCTTTGAATGGGAGGCGACTGCCGCAGAGACGGTAATCTGGGGTACCGCCCCACTCCCTGACTGGGTGCGACTGCCGCAGAGGCGGTAATCTTGGGAGACCGCTCCACCTTTGAATGGGAGGCGACTTGCCGCAGAGACGACAATCTTGGGGAGACCGCCCACCACTGCCTGGGAGGGGCAACTGCCGCAGAGGCGGTAATCTTGGGAGACCGCCCACCCCTGTCTGGGAGGCAACTGCCGCAGAGGCGGTAATCTTGGGAGACCGCCTACTCCTGAATGGGAGGCGACTGCCGCAGAGGCGGCAATCTTGGGCACTCCCACCCCTGACTGGGAGGCAACTGCCGCAGAGGCGGTAATCTTGGGGAGATCGCCCTACCCCTGACTGGGAGGTGACTGCCGCAGAGGCGGTAATCTTGGGGAGACCGCCCCACCCCTGTCTGGGAGGCTACTGCCGTGGAGGCGGCAATCTTGGGGAGACCGCCCCACGCCTGACTGGGAGGCGACTGCCGCAGAGGCGGTAATCTTGGGGAGACCCCCCCACCCCTGAATGGGAGGTGACTGCCGCAGAGGCGGTAATCTAGGGGTGACCGCCCCACGCCTGACTGGGAGGCGACTGCCGCAGAGGCGGTAATGTTAGGAGACCCCCAACCCCTGACTGGGAGGTGACTGCCGCAGAGGCGGTAATCTTGGGGAGACCGCCCCACCCTGACTGAGGCGACTGCCGCAGAGGCGGTATCTTGGGGAGACCGCACCACCCCCTGAATGGGAGGCGACTGCCGCAGGGCGGTAATCTTGGGGACACTGCCGCACCCTGTCTGGGAGGTGATTGCCGCAGAGGCGGTAATCTGGGAGACCGCCCCACCCCTGTCTGGGAGGCGACTGCCGCAGAGGCGGTAATCTTGGGAGACTGCCGCACCCCTGACTGGGAGACGACTGCCGCAGAGGCGGTATTCTTGGGGAGACTGCCCCTACCCCTGAATGGGAGGCGACTGCCGCGGAGGCGGTAAGCTTGGGGATACCGCCCCACCCCTGTCTGGGAGGCGACTGCCGCAGAGGCGGTAAGCTTGGGGAGACCGCTCCACCCCTGAATGGGAGGCGACTGGGATTATATGCTTCGAGATGAGCGGCAGGCAGTGCCGAGGAGGAGCCAGTAAACCAAGGCGGCCTTGATTATATGCTCTGAGATGAGTGGTAGGCAGTGCCGAGGAGGAGCCAGTCAACCAAGGCGGCCTTGATTGTATGCTCTGAGATGAGTGTTGGGGAGGGTCGGTGAACCCCGGCGGCTGCGATGATGCATGTTAAGCGGGATACTCCGCTCAAGCATACACACCGACGAACAGCACCGCCCGAAAGTAGCGCAGCTCCAGCGCTTCTGTGAGGTGAAGGGAGGGAGCGGATACAAGCGACCGCGGCCAAAGGTCTAACTGTGCCCAACTGTCATATTTGTAAGATCAGATCATGGTGCCAGCAACCTCGATGCCGCAGTTCTTCTAGGCAGTACTTCTCGGCCACAACACAAGGACATGGGCTACGAGGAATTGCCAAAAGGCTGGCGGGATAAACACGGAGCAGATACAGTTGTTGGAGGGGAATGCGTCATCAATGCACAACACAGCGTTTAGGCTGCGGCCGAACGGTGAGGAGGGGTTGCAGTAGCCGTGGACCTACAGGTGTGTTGTGTTCGACTTGGTCGTGTGTGGGAGACTGGACCGAGGGCTATCAGAACACAAGCGAGCGCACTGCGAGACGGGGAACTGAATGCGTCCAGAGACACCTTCTTTTTTGAGCCCACAAATGTTTCAGGGGCTTCAAAAGCTGGCACCGATCGAGCTGAGCCCTGAATGACCGATGACGGACAAGTATTAAAGGTTTGTTTATTGCATAGTACAGTCGACGGAGAGACAAGTGAAAAAGCAGGAGTCCGAAGTGACATGGGACCCAGCTCTGCGCTGTCGCCTCTCCCCACACCCGTCCAACTCATGCTGCCCTGTTGTGGGCAACAGAAGAAGTCTTGCAAAACGACTTGAACTCACGGCGCGCACAAGACTAAGCTACTTGTTACAAGATATATGCAGCGTGCCTTTTGGCCATTACATCATGTGTCAAACACATCCCGTTTTGGCCGCTTGCAAGAAGGGCGGCCTTCAGTTAATTGACCCTTGACGCATCTTTACGCGGGAACCATCAGGGAGCAAAGTGCTCTGCGGTTGGCATGGGTTCCTAAGTTTGCATAGTGAGGCAAGAATAACTAAGGGGCGCCCTTAGAAAGCATGCTGAGGAAGCGGTGGAAGAGGTGTGGGAGTCTCTTACCCGCCCATCAAAATCTGACTGCTTGAACTGTTTCTCGTCGCAGTGGTTCAGCAGACAAGTTTGCACCTGTGTAAGAAAGGATGTGTCAGGAACGAGCGCCACGTGTACTTGAAGGCCATTTCACCAGTTCGCTCCGAAAATAAGCTCACGGAGCTTCTGAAAGGTCCGAAAGTGACGGCACATCAGAGGTCACGCCATATGGCAGTTGGCAAGACGGTGTGACCGTAGTGGAAGCGGCCGCCGTGGGAAGGGCGAGGCAAGGATATCAACAGCCTACCTCAGGATCAAGCTCGGAAAACCCTACGTCAGGTGCAGCTCCCTGGGCACCTCCAGGTGGGGGCTGGTAGCCGAAGCTCCCGTGGGGCGGGCGACCCCCTCCCACCCCGCCTTCCATGTGCTTCCTAGCGATGCCCGTGAAGTATGCGCACACATTGCGCACGCCACGATCGTTGGTCAGAGCGGATTGTACCTCCTCCAGTGCCGCTGCATACACCTCATGCAGATGGTCAGAATCATCGGGAGCAGCTTATTCAGGCACGAGGCTGCTGGCCCGTCATGAAGAACATAAGCCAACAGAACTGTAGATCGAAACTTCTAGAGCGAGAATCGAGGAACCCACCGAACGCGCCGTGCTCAGGCAGCTGGAGCAGCACCTCCCATGCAGGGCCATCAAGATGAACTCCGAAATACTCCGCCATTTGGGCGAGCTTATCTAACAGAGCCGGGCTCAGCTGTGCCACCCTACCACACCTCAAACGTGCCGCCTGCAGACCACTGGCGACTTCTGGCAAGGTGATAGGGCGCAAGTCAGAAAGCCACCAGCGGCGGGAAGTGAGATCGCACACGTGCAGGTGTGTCCCACGAGGAACGTCGCCTGAGTAGGTGGTCCACGGCGTGCAAAGAGATAGAATCGACTGGCTGCATGATAAGAGCAGAGCGCAGAGATGCGTCGCGCCACGCAGGTACGTCATCATTCACTGTTCAGAAAGGCGAGCAGGTACGGGCGTTGTTTTTGAGAATCCCTATCCATCTGCTACAGAGTGAGACGCCTCATCGGAGGCAAGGCACGCCCGCCCGAGTGGAGTCACACTCCGCAGTGCACTGGGCTTCGCACCTGTCCAGCGCGTGGGTGCTGTTGGAGGATCATGCCGACGTTGGGATTAGCTGGCGGATGATGCATCCCAGGATGATCTACAACAAGGACTTGCTGAGGCTGGCTGTAGTCGTACTGGGGAGGTCCTGGCTGATGGCTGTAGTCGTATTGTGGCTGATAGTCGTATTGTGGCTGGTGCGGGGGGTAGTGCCCAGGCCCTGAACCGCAAGGGACAGTACATCTCAACGACCGCACACAGCAAATCGCTCTTTATTTTCGAGTCCCAAACACTGGCTGACTTGAAAGCGAATAGCCCTCGGTGCAGGAAGGAGCGTCCATAGCGCCCGAGTTTGCACAAGATGGGAGCGTGAGACACCCGGACATCGAAGGCTGGGCAGGGTACAGCCGGGCGGACAGGAGGGTTCTGCACACACGCACCGTGCAGTGGCCCAGGCGCAGGCAACCGCCCATCTGGTCCCTGGAAGCACAAGCCACACAATGTGACAAGCCCACGGAAATCGCTTGTGCAAGCATTGGGGTAAGGTTTTCAGAGGGCTAAGGTGCCTCAGGGCAAAGACAGCAGGTTACGAGGAAACGAATCTTCGCTGAAACTGCGCGGAGACACTTCCCACCTGGTGCGGGTACGGCGGCTGCTGATAATGCATCTCGCCTCCTGAGTGCGGCACAAAGACGACGGAAACAGAGGTGAAACAGGCTGCGTGTCAAGGAAGACGTGTTCGGCGGCGGCCACTGGTCAGAAGCGTTCCTGGGAAATCATAAGTCTAACATATGGAAAGCGATGCCGTCGACTTCGATCATGCCCGGCCGCTGCTCAACAAAACTCAAATCTCTGATCTAGGCGGACGAAGAAGGCTCGACACAGGAGACTCAGGCGCCAGTGATAAGGAGAGTGGCAGAGAATCAAAGAAGTTTTGGCGACACGTGCACTCAAACGAGTGAGGGAGATCAGGCGACGTAAGCTGAAGAACAATCTTCGCTGCAGGGCAAGGTAGGGAGGAGGAAGAGGTAGGGGATATTCCTCAGGCAAGGGCTCTAAACTATACCAACGAGGCTGGCACCAGAGTTCTTGGCGGGTGAATCACACCGTATCCCGGCCCACCGTCGTAGCCGTAGTGGCCTCCATATTGCTGGGGAGGGCGTCCATAGCCACGGTCGTCCGGCCTCCTGGGAGGTTCATAACCATATGGACCAGGACGACCTGGAGGACCTCGGTTTTCGGCTCCGCCGGCTTCGAACGGAAGCCCAGCATTCGCCGCGGCCCGACGACAAATAGACTTAAAGTACGCTGACCGGTTGCGAATTTCAGTGAGGTCAGCGCGGCCCAGATCTTCGACAGCTTGCAGGCCGACGCGGCCCGGGAGCTGTGTCAAAAACTCTAGACAGCGATCGTCGATATCAGAGGCAGTGATAGCATTATTCGCCACAAGCTCGTCGATCCTCTTCTTCACCGCTGGCACGATTTGATCCAACAGTTGTTCCCTTGTAGCTCCTTGAGCTATTTGAGAGTGCATGTGCCAAGGTCCAGCCTGCTGACACGAAGCAGAGATGTTACAAAGAACTTACGAGAACATGTCGCCAGTACGTCATTAGTGGCACGACCCTGTAGATCATGACTGTTGATCATGGATGTGGCTGTGCTACTGGTCCTTGTCAAAGCCGAAAAGTTGGTGGCCGCTTGCACGTCAGACTATCCCCTCAAACTATCAACGATAACTTATAACGCGGGATGCGACGATATATAAAGCGCGAAGGCGGCAACAAAATAACTGCGTGATTGTTGTTTGACCTTGTTTGAAGAGGCCGAGTGCTCCAGCAAGTTGCATCGAAGTGCTTAGGGAACAACTGAACCGAGGATGCTGATAAAGTGCAGTTGCAAAACTCCTAAATTTTAGAAGGCGACAGATATAAGTGAGCGTTGGAAAACAGCAAACCGCAGAAGTTTAACCATAGGGCAACAGAACAGAAGAGTGTGACATGTCCTACAGCCCCGAGACGACAAGAAGTTCATGCAAGATGATCCCCGGGTTTGCCTGGCGACGTTTGCTACCTTGGGGTCAGCACGATAGCGCTTCATAACACCCGCTAGGTATGCGCTCTTGTTACGAGCGCCTTCTAGATTCGGGCCACCGAACTGCTCGAGAACTTCGAGAACTTCCTGCTTATCGCAACGACCATAGGTCTTTATGAGGCAGTGAGCTGGTCTTCAAACCATGGGCGAAAAAAACTGAACGCGAAAAAACTGAGAAGCAAGAAAGCACACTTTGTTGAACTGGTTGAGCTTTAGAGATTCCGTAAACTCCCGCATCCGCACATACCTCCTCTTTGAAGTTACCCAAGGACTGCATAGATCGGCCGTCCAACTCCCCACGTTTAACCTGGGTTGGAGCGCAACTTTTAACTATGTTGTTTACCAAGTGAGCAACGATGATTCTAACGATTACAGATTCACATACCTTTCCAGTCGTATACAGAGACTCGATTTTCTCCTGAGACAGCGGGCCAAGCTTTTTGAAGGCCATTTCGTACAGCTCATCCTCACTGTCGCCTGGATCGCAGACCAAAATTGTAGCAGCAGACATCAAAATTCGCTGATTCACGAGACAAAAAATGACCTTAAGGGTTTACCAGGGTTTAGGAGACAGTGCCGCACATTTTCTCCTGAGACACGACGCACCTGTTCTGGCCATTTTGTTTGATACTTCAGCATCTTCGTTGGATAATGACCTTTTAGTTTCACCATCGTTTTCCATACTTCACAATCACTCGTTAAAATACGGAAGGAAGCAAGGAAGTTCTAGCCAGATGCTAGTCTAACTGTAATATTTCAATTTTATCGCACCATGTGAAAGTTCAGCTTGGACGTTGGGGTTGGACGTTGGTGCGTGCGGGCGGGCGGGGGGTTGGTGGGTTCGAGAAATCAGAAAACCAAAAGGTGAGACGCACATGGCACAACCGATGAACCGTAGAGCTGCCCAACTTAAACTGGTCCGTTCATTTTTAACAGTGGCAATTTTACGAATCCGACAGTCCATATACGATTCCAGAGATCAAAATACGATACATTCCTTTGTTGCTCCCCAGGAATCTCTTCGGACCTTCCGATGTTCCCGATCTGAAAACATTGGACGGCTCAACTTTAGTTGGGCACCCCTACTGTAACGTTCTGCTGCATGACGCGGCTTCTTCGAGCACGTCCAGACTGCACATAAATCTAAAATCATATACTGTACTGTAGACGCTCTACGCCCAATGATTCCGGATAACGCTTGCATCCTCCGTACAGTACAGTATTACCGCGGCTGCTGGCACGGAGTTAGCCGATGCTTATTTTACCGTGATCAACGTGACCGATACTGTCACAGTATCATACCAATATTGACATGGTTAATACCCTCCCGTCTCCGACGGAGGGCCCATGCGGCGTTTAATGTTGTGTCGTCGAGTACGTCCGTCACACTTTTGTGATCAGGTAGGTGGTCGCCAGGTTTTACGACATGTGACGCAGTTCGCAAAGCTCCCAGAATGAAAGTTGGTGACAGTGTCATGAGCGTTGGGAATTATACACAGGAGCTCGCAGAGCTCGAGCTCCCAGAGAGCAAGTTGGTGACAGTCTGACAGAGTGCAAGTTGGTGACAGTCTGAGACAGTGCCAGTGCAGTGCAGTGCAGTGTCACAGGACACGGTGACGATGACGCCCGCAAAGCGTTGTCGTTGTCGATGTCGTCGACACGTTGTGTTCAGATAGGTGGTCGCCAAGTTTCACGACATGTGACGCAGTCTGCAAAGCTCCTAGAGTGCAAGTTGGTGACACAGTCACCCAAAAAAAAA
>LGRX02027807.1:0-54711 GCA_001247695.2 Cymbomonas tetramitiformis | reverse complement strand
CGTATCCATTGCCTGGTCATCGTGACATGCCTTTGCGTGTCCATTGCCTGGTCATCCTGACATGCCTTTGCGTGTCCATTTCCTGGTCATCGTGACACGCCTTTGCGTGTCCATTGCCTGGTCATCGTGACATGCCCTTGCGTGTCCATTGCCTTGGCCGTACGCATGCGCGCAATTCGATCCCCGTCAACATGCCGGTCAGCCGCCAGCCGGTCCCCCTGAGCAGGGTCCCCCTGAATTCATTCTTCCGCAACCAATTCCTCACCATTTTCCACCTCCGCTTCCGCCTGCACCTCACCACTACCCCATTCCCCATCCCGCCGGCCATTTCCCCGTCGCCCCGCTTCCCCCACCCGCGCCAGAATGGAATTTTCAGCCCGAAAACATGATGGTTCCCAACGCTCCCCAAATGCAGAATTGGAACGTTGGCAACAACGCTGTCATCAACGTCCATTATCACCATGGCCCCACCATCTCTCACATTTCTTCAAACGACCGCCACGTCTACAATTACTCCAACGCGCGCGAAGCCATGCAGGAGACTGGCTGAGATGTCCCCTGAAGATTGGAACGACTTCTGCGAGTAGAATTAGCTTCAATTACAAAACATTAGCTTCGCTCACATAGCCAGATAGCCTGTAGTAGACTGTTCGCTCTGCTAAACCCTAACTGCAGTGACATAGCTTTCGCTCTTCGCTCTTGCCTCGGAAACCCTAAAATCTAGAGATGGAAGTTGCGATCTTACACCCGATGGTAAATATTTTATTTTTAATGTTCATGTCGCCCTGCCTTGCCTGTCTGACTGTTCTGCCTGATGTCTCGCTCGATCACTGCTCGTGACAGTCATGTCACCACGGGGTATAATGTACAGTTGGACATATACAAGTACACCTGGACTTGTAGAAGTACACCTGGACTTATACTCATGTGGAGCAGTGTGACAGTGACACATCAGACAGTTCATCAGACAGCTAAGATAATACGACTTTTGTAATTGTACAAATGGCAAAACACCATTGGTTGTCGATGACGTGCCAGCGACAAGACGTGTCGTTGTCTGTGACACGGTTTCTTCGCCTAACGGCGGATTATACGCTCTATTTTCCCTACAGGTGTGATAGTTACGGTGTTGCGGAACACTGTACCAAACGGAGGTCGCAAACACGACTGTCTCTCGTACTGACTCGCGATACACCCTAGTACAATATGACCTAATGTGCCACCTTTTCAATCTCAGAACATCTTACAATTTTGATAAATAACGGCGTTTAGCAACAATCGAAGACCAGCACATTTGGTACAAATGTGCCATGTGTGGCCAATAATCGCGGTGAACAACAATGAAACACGGCAAGATAAAAAGGTGGGCATTTAGGTCATATTCTCATTATCTTATATGAAATCATAATATAATCTAATTACCCACATTTTTAGATTCAGAAAATCTGAAACACATTTCCCATAATTCTGATAAGAACAGCTTGCAAACGCGGTGAACAAGCAGAATAATCACAGCAAAATCAAAAGGTGGGCATTTGGGTCATATTCGCATTATCTTATATAGAATCATGATATGACCTAATTACCCACCTTTTTCAGACGCACAGAAAATGCACGAATTAAAAAAATAAATTAGTTAACCATTCCCTCATTTTAAAAAGAAAATTTAATTAATTTTGTGGAAACGACTGATGCAAATCCACGCAAATCCACAGTAAGGACCAACGCAGAATAACAGTAGGTGACCAGTGGTGCGTGCCGGAGATGACCAGCTGTGCTCACTACATGAGAGGCGTCCACAAATACTGGGAAATACCGGGAAATATCAAGAGGAGTACAGAGGATACTGGTTAATATAGAGGTGATGCCCCCTGGACACGCCTCGTATGTAGTACTACCGGCATACATGCGCGACGCTTTACCCGGCGCGGGCGGGGCATGCAAGACTACAATGGCGATTTACGCTGGTCGATAGATTCCATAAATGGTAGTGACGAATCCACTGTACAAGTCAGGTTGATCCTTTCAAATGCCAGGGGGAAATGCCCCCGGCAGGATTTGAACCTGCGACGTATCGCTCTCTAGTGCGACCGCTCTATGCCACTGAGCTACAGGAAGAACTTGATGCACCGAAGCGTATGCAGTGGCATTCTTGTACAATGTCCGCGGAATCCAATGGCGCGATGACGTGTGTGGCATCGACTTCACCATCGATGGTATGAGAGACGCGCGATCAGGTTGCACCATAATGTCACCCCCGCCCGCCGTTGTGTGCACCAGCATATCATATGTCATTCTGCCGTGTAAGACAAGGGCGAGATCGAGACGATGGCGTGCCGCCGCCAACATCGATTACGATGTGGTGTTGATCTATACGATACGACAGCATGAATACAGTACGGTGTGATGAGTCATTCCGTAGTACCACGATACAATGTGTTGTGTATATAATTGTTACACCGCACATTCACAAGCGGGTAATCGTGTGACGATTGCCTATACTCGCGTGTGGCACGCGTTCTTGGCACACGTACAATCGCAATCGCCATCCCCATCGTAAATAGCGCTGACAACATACAATAGTATGTGGTTATACCACGTATAGAATATAGTGGGCTTACATAGGGGCGGGGGAAGGACTATTAAAGAGCAGGGGTTGTATATAATAATTGTGAAAAATTATATACCTATATCGGTGTTTACTTTTTGGGAAAGTAAAGTTGTAAACTAAAGCGCAACGCAGACGGTGTATGTATAATCGATAATGTAGCGTGGGGTGCTAGCGTGCGTACGCGATTGAGATGATGAGCGCAGATCACATTTATACGTAAAAGGTACAATGATTTTCTTGATAAGGTGCTGGGCAATGCGAGCGGTATCAGATCATTCAGCTTCATCATCCAGAGAATGGCGCCTAAGAGCACGAAGAGAGGGGCTCAGTCGGAAGGCGAGGGCGTGGGCAAAGCGGCCAAAGTGCGAAAAACTGGAGGCAATAATGGCGAGGTGATCAGTTTCGATGACGAGGTTGAGCCAGGACTCCTTGTGATGGAAAACGAGGATTTGTGCAGGCTTCTGCGAGAAGTGTGGGAGGCTCCTGGAAGTGTCAGAAGACTCTGCAAGAAAACTTCGAGCACGGTAGATGAAAAGGCGTGGTTCGATACCAAGTACCAAAGTGCAATGTGGGACTATAACTGGCGGCCTGTCGGAGAATGTTTGACACTTGATATGAAAGACAAGTATAACTGGCGGCCTGGCGGAGAAGCTTTAACACTTGATATGAAAGATGATGAAGTAGTGACACTCGGCGGTATTTATGGGACGGAACAGCAGACCTTTTTAAAAAGGGATGGATGTACACCCGTCCTGGGCACTGAATTTACGATCGAAAAAGGTGGTTGTCCAGAGTGCGACAGCCCTAATTAAACAACACTGCTTCTCCAGCACACGAGGTCTGACAAGCGTCGCATATTGTGTACTGAAACGGTATGCTGCTGTTGCAAAGGTCTTAATAATGACGTGACATTTGAAGATATATATTGTCCTATGTGATGCTGCTCGGAATGAATCGGGCAAGGTTTGTGGCAAAGCTTCCTAACCCTCACGAAATAGAAAATAAAGCTTTTTGCCAGCAGTTATTCTTAATTCAGCTCTCGCACTGAGCGATGCATAGTGAGAAACCCATGTTTATGCAATGACTTCTGCTTAACTTTGTGGATTGTAACCAGATGTAGTCCAATGTGCCACATGGCACCAGAGGCCCCAAAATATATGGCAGTGTTTCTTCAGAACGCACACATGTATTGTTAGGCAGTCGTCGTGCCGGAGGCCACACTGTCTCACACGTTACTTGCAGCTTCGCGCAGTCCAGAGCGAGTGATAGCGGTGAAAAGCTGCTGCATCCGGTTGGTGAGTTCGCATACAAGACACACCGATGATAGAGACAGCGAGCATGACGCCAACAAACTTGGATAGCAAATATCGCCGGTACACAGCTGTGCGTGCATTTTTTGCCTAGTTGATCTCCGATCCTGCCTTGGAGATAGCAGCGTGTCTGGGGCTTGACCCTGGTGGGATCACCCCGATCATCGTAGACCATGCTACCGCTGATTTTTTTGTGACTCGTTGCAGGATTTAACAAGTGGGACAGTTTCTTGTGCAGCTTCTAAATCTGAACTGTTAAGTGTGTATTCATTTCATGATCTTCTGCAAGACACTCATTAAACGAACACGTTGATTCACGTTATTTTGTATGTGTTCCTTCTCAACTGACAAGTCAACTCGTATGCGCAGGTATCGATAGATGTCCGCAGTAGACCCCGATCCTTTACTCGGTGCAATCTTCGTTTCTAGTGTGGACTTGAGAAACTTGCTTGAAATGTACGCTGTAGTATCTTCACAATTAAGAAAATGATGGCTAGTCAGTAGTAGTTCAGTCGTCGGTGGCAAATTTGTAGCAGATGTTCAGGATCTTGTTTTGCTGGGTGAGTGTAAAGAAAGAGCGAGGAAGAATTTTGTATGTGAAATAAATTTGAAATAGTTGCCGACAGAAAAAGCTGTATAGGAACACTTTATGTATATATTAAATTGCGGATATTTGTGGTCAAAAAATTTCTTAAAATTTTTGAGCAAGTGTAGGCAGGTCATGCAATTTTTTTTCAAATTATGTGATTTCGAAATAAGTTGATAACATTTTGAAAACGTAAGCAATATGTCCCACATCAGATATTATCAATATGACGTCGATACATCGCAATTCAATTTACACTTTGCCATGTACATTAAAAGTATAAACCCCACTAAAACATGCACCTCCATAAAAACCCATCAACGTACAAGATCCTCCCCGATTAGTAGGGTTCATACAGGCATCGTAAAGACCAGCACTAAAATCATACCTGCACAGTTATTCAAACCATTTGATCATATGGCTATTTGCACCATCTAGTGTCATGCTGATAACGTTTCTGCTACATGCACCTTACAAACTTTTGGGCATAACGTTTCCGCTGTCTATTACCAAATACACACCTATCACTTCGCGAAATAAAAATATGCAGACTCACTTTGCACCTGTCACAATATGCGACGAGACGATGCTGGGATCGCACATCGGCACATTTGAGATATTCACAACAATCTGATATTTTTGTTCAACACGAGACAGAATACGCCCTAAACTTCTCACAAAGCACAAGGTGCCTGTAACTCGGAGGGACACCTGCTAATAAATCGGCGCGCCCGCAACAACATCGCTACAGCAGTCAACATTAACAAGCCAATGTTTGTAGATATTTCACTTGATCATGCTGTCAGGATCCCTCGACGGCGAGCGACGCCAAGTAGGGAGAATGCAGTAGTGAAGCTCCTCTGTCTGAATAAGGCTAATATCCCTGTAGGCTCGCCATCGATTCTCAGCGAATCCTATACTAGATTAACAACCATAGATTCAATAAGGGTTGTCCCAACTACTCGATGGCAGGCGCAATGCTCCAATGGCCCTGTTTGACATCTTCAAAGCAACATCCCTGTGAAGGAGACCCCTCAAAATTCTGCCAACTGGATCCTGGAACTGGGTCCTGGTTGAAGGGACTGCAATACGCAACCGCATCACTTACTTCCACGCTCTGCGTGTGGTCATTTCACCCGCATCCCTCCCACTTGAACTCCCCCACCACCCGCTCCCTCCCTGGCTCTCCGGCGCTGAGATGCACATAGTATCTTGGCAGGGTGGTATCGAACAGCGCCTCGCATTGGCACAGCAGCCGTTCTCCAGCGGCGACATGCACCCCGCTCCGGGACAAGCGGATGTATGTGGTGGACCAGGAGGAGTCTGCTTCCTCCATCATGTTAAGCCGGACCTGGTCGTCCAATGCAATCTCCATATGTAGGTGCACCCCATCCACCACGCCTGCCCTCTGGGCACGGAATTCCAGCTGGCGCCGCTGGCGACATGCGCCCGGCTCGCTGAGGCCCCCAAAGCACAGCTCTTCGAAGGGCTGCGGCGGAGCCAGGAGGTTGCCGCGCGGAAAGCGGCGGCAGTGGTGCCGCACCTGAGTGCGCACCTCCTCGCCGCTGCCGTTGAGGTAGCGGTGCAGGACGCGGTCGAGGGGCCCGACGTGGAGAGCCTCTGTGGGCGCAATGAGCGTGGCTGCTGCACGCGGGATGAAGGCACACCCTGGGGCGCACAACCCGCGGTCCACCAAGTCGCGAATAGCCACCGCAGCACCCTCCGCGGAAGCGATGTGCCCCAAGATTTCATGCACCACCAGGGTGAAGCGCGCGCGCGTCCCTTGAATCACCTCCCCTTGCAACTCCGGAGTCACCTTCGAGGAGAGCCCCTGGTACAGTGCGAGCGTGCTCGTCCTCCCAGCGTCTGTGGAGTACCCCTTTAACAGTGCTCGGCACCCACCCTCAGGAGCAGCAGTGGACACCAGACCCATCCCGCACTGGTAGGGCCCCGAGCGCTCAGTACCACACGCAGCGCTTTGAGCTGTCCCCTCATCTGCGCCCCTCTGCTGATGGCCGTGGCGGGCGTAGCCGTGTGGCACTACTGCCCCATTTGCACCACCTCCATGCCAGCTGTCATACAGATTTGGCATGATGCCACGGGGGGGATGGTGTCGGTCCAAGTCCGTGAGGCCGATGGCGTCACGCAGCATTGTCATCTTCTGTGCAGAGAGTGTCACTGTGGCACGCAGCTGCCTGCCGGACGGGGGATCCTCCGGGCAGCGGCGCCGGCGGCGTGAGGAAGAAGGGCGCTGCCGGCTTTCCCTGTCCTGGCCCTCCCGCTCCAGCTGTGCCGGGGCAACAAGGAGGTCGGTGATACCGATAGCAGGCGCGCCGGAGAGCCCACGGGTGCCCCAGGCCTCCCCGGGCGTATCTTCCAGGCCCTGAAAACGTACACGTGGCACAAACCTCGTGCCAGTAAGCCACAACTCCTGTCGGCTCGAGTGAAGCTGGCACGATGTGTCACGTGGACCCAGAGCCCAGGTCAGCGACCTGTGACTCCCATCTACACCCTCGGAGTTGGCAAAAAAAGTCTCACTCAGGCAATGGCATGTGATTTATGGTAGCTGCCCTTCCGTAAACTTCTTGCACAATTACAGACCGCACTCTAGGAGTACTTTCCGGAAGAGTCTCCAGGACCTCGGTGCGGCTGCTTCGCCGGGGAAAAGCTGAAGCAGTGGAGGGAGTGGCCTTGTACTCGGGTGGGACGAGGGCGGCACACCTCGCGGTCCGCCAGCAGACGATGGCCCTGGCGGCGCTCGCTGAGCTCGTCACGGAAGAACGCCACGGCGGAGGCCACGGCGCTGTCGGCCTGCTCGATGGCAGTCACATGGTGCGCGCCGGCGCCAAGTGCGAGGCGGCTGAGGAGGGTAAAGGGCCCTGTGCCGACATCGCACATGGTCGCTCCAGGCGACGCCCGGCGGATTGCCTCGGCATACGCACCCACACGGCTTCGATCCCGCACCATGCTAATGTGGTTCGCGATGGAGTACGACTGATTCTGCTGCATGACGTCATACCTGCGGAAGAGGGCGGTGGTGATTAGCAGCGCTGTTCGTGCGATTCTGAGGGCGCCAGGGAAGGCAGCTGAGCCTGCAGTGGGCATTCGGGAGCGTCAACTGCAATGGTGGTTCTTAAGACGAAGCAAACTGTTCTATCTGATACCGTGAGACGTGACAGTGAGAAACCATCCTTTCGACAGATTCTGTTGCAGAAGACAGGTGTGGCGGGTCGCGAAGGGCCAGAGCCCGGTAACTGCATGCATTGCAGAAGTCAACCCCGGCTCCAGGGGTTACACAATCCCGGAAACCAGCAGCCTGCTCTCAAAGTGCAACCGACGCAAAAGAAGTCCGCACCGTATATCTTATTCTGGCTCCGACACCAACGTTCCTGACGAGTGAACCACAGATATGGTGGGTGGTCCCGAGGTCGGCCCAAGTGTGCTTGCCCGGCGGCAATAGAACGAGGGCCACAGGCAAGAAGAAACAGAGGTGATTCACGACAGGATGCGGAAGAGGAACTTACCCATAATTTGCGCGCTCTGTGATGCATCTTACGTGTGCCCAGTCTGCCAGCGCCTCCACACGGCTTCCTCCATGATGCTCAGGACGCAGCAGTAGCCACGCGCTGTCCTCGCATTGCGCGCGACTGAGCGCATCCTCAAATACTTCCCGCAGCTCGCACCGGATGAGATCCTTGTTTGGGCGGCCCGACCGCTGGCACCCGTCGGCGCGGTCATCGCTACCTCGTTTGCGAGTCCCACCGCGCGTCCGGTGCCAGCTGTCGCGGTCGTACTGCGTTAGCTTGTCCGCCAAGTGGTGGATCGCGGGGCCGTTTCGGAAAAGCGTGCGCGCAGCCTCTAACCGTCGGCGATCATCGGCCTGGAAGTCACGAGCATCGGATGGCACACGTTGGACTGGGAGCGGAACTGGAAAACAAACCCCCCCCGATTCCCAAGGAGCTCAGAAGAAGCTGAAGTCAAGTTACTCACCGCGTGGTGGCAACCTAAGGAAGCCAGGCCCCACGCCAGCGGCGGGAGGAGTTCGGCCAGAAACTCACCAGCCGCTACGAAGCTGGCGCTCGGCATGGGAACCACAGGCACCACGGATTGCGTTGCCAGGGGCCGCGGCTATAAGATCGAGACAACGCAGTAGTGTCCTTCAGAGCTCAGTTAGAGTGAACTGAGTAAGTTGGTTCAGGCGATTAAAATGTTTCTCCGAGGCGCACGTCGGCACATCGGCACAACCAGCGCTATTGATTTTCACACAAAGAAGCAGGTTATTGGGCGGGAGTGGTGTCGATGTGCTAGAACACCTGATGAGAAGAAGCCAGGGTGACAAGGTCTTGCGTAGGAACAGAAGCCAGATCCGATACGAGACCCCAATACGCTGGACTGGGAGTGTAGCTTATCAAAATTGCTTTTGAAGATATCCACCTTTTGCCATCAAAGCTGTGAAGTGAATACGCCAACTGCAGAATTCGTTCTGGACAGGTACGTGACCCTGAAAGATTTCAAGCCAGGAGTTGTTTCAGAACTTTGCAGTCTGTTTGGACCAGACTACCTGAAGCAGGAGTGTGGCTGAACAATTTTGCGAGCAACGATGCCTTTGGCCGCCAGCTGCAAGATCAAGAAACTGAGTCCGGCACCGTTCGGCTCAGACTCTCTGGTTTCGTCGTGTCATGTTTCCACTCGTGGCGACTTTTTCTCTTCTGAAAACTACGAACATATGCTCCCGACGGAATGTCCCTAACTGAGATTTGACGCTAAAGGGCATGCCGCTCCACACAGTCACGCAGATAGGCCCTCACAACGACACGAACTCCGCTTTTTGGTATTGCAATTAGGAGGCGTAGTTCAAGGTGTTTGTTCGAAGTTTTATGCCTGTTTGCTGTAGGTGGAGACATTTGGTGTGGTCTCGACTCTGAGATGGTGTGCTGGCGAATGCAAGGCGGATGGGCGTTGTAACGAGCGCGAGGAAAAGTCCTGAGGGAATAAATGTATCGATTCGGATTGGTCAGAAACTCTGTTTATACTGGAATAATGCATGGACCATGGACGCAGGCGAGGGACGCCGGCTACCATACAGGGTCAAGGGCAGTCCCTATCCTAAAAGTTCCCCCTGCTAGCACATTACATGGAGAATCCGACTAATCTAACTCTACAACAGCCGCCATGACAACCAATCCTATCCCACTGGTCGAGACTAACTACTGCGTCAAATCGGTAACCTCCGCGCTCATGATGGTCGGCACCCCCTGCTCCCACGCCCCTCCCGTCCTCCTCCCCACCCCCCTCAAGCCCACCAAAGTCTGGCGTCAGCCCATGGCAATACCAAAGCCAACGGGTGTGCTCTGAAAACCGGGGGTGAGGGTGGGACGTCCAAGAGGAGGGGGTGCTCCGGATGCATCCATGAATACGCTAGTAAGTAACAATCAAGAACCCATGTGCCTATGACCTCGTGCGGTTTTTACTATAGGTGTTTAGCGGTACTAAGAATCTACAAGGATATTCAAAGGACGCTCAAAATTCGGTTTTCCGATATTGCAAGGCGTGTCAATCATTTTGAATGTGGACATGAGGCGGTGGTGTGCGGTTAGATTCGGTTGGCATATCCGTATTCTCATGGAGACACTGACCTTCACCCCCCATAGGGTGGGGGAGAGTGTCTCCTGTTTCACCCCTCGCCTTGAGGGTGCCACATCAACATCTGTCATTCTGCACTTTCCGACCCGCTAATAAAACAACCCAGTTATTTTATTATCTCATCTTAGTTTGTGATATCCGGAGTTGTTCACTGCTTGCTTCACAGTGTTTTAGGAGCTTTGATATATATATATATACACCTTTATATATATATCATTGTCTTCATCAGGTTATGGGCCCACCACGCTATTTCCATTTCCACCTGCCGTGTCAAGTGTCAAGGATATGACCGATGACATATGTGTCATACATGTCATACACGTCATACATGTCATATCATATCATCGTCATGTCATGTCATGTCATATCATGTCATATCATGTCATGTCATGTCATTGATGGAAGCACCGAAATGCTTCCAGTATAATTATATTGTTGATCAGACAATATAATTATATCGGGCAACAACCTCCCGACGAGATCCAGACGGGACTCGAACCTCATCACCTACAGTGACTTTAGGGTGTTACATGGTATCAGTAACACCTAATTATATCAAATTTAAGCAGTATGCACATTTGTGAAGGAATGAAGCAAAACTGCATTTAGCATGTCACTGTTTATTACGTGATACTTGAGAGGTACGTTAAACCCCCTAGTTTTTGCACGTGATTATTAGGGTGTTACAGAGTGTTCGTACAGTATGACACATATGTCATCGGTCATATCCCTGACAATATGGGTAGGAATGTTTATGGGAACCCCCCGTTTGACGGTAAGGAAAGAATCTCGAACTCAGCGGTCATGGCTACCCTAGAACTCGGCCACCGTGCAGCAAACACTGTACCAAGATTTCGAGGCATCTGGATCCTCCCACTCTCTCCAAAAAATCAAGAAAAGTGGATTGCTAAGGCTAGACTCCGAGACCGTCCGAGACCGTTCCGGGTATATCTAGCTTAGGGTTTATTTATCTTATACAGTTTATCCACACGAGTACGGGACTTTCTGATATCTAGTGTACTTGGATATTCCGGTAGGTCGTGGCCCCATCCACGTTTTTCATTCCACTTGCTATCTTGGCCATGATTGGCTAAGCAGCCGCTTGAAGAGGTGGTGCGCACTTGCGCGTTTGGGTGCGACTAGGATTTGGACATGACTTTACGGTAGACGTCTCTTGCGGCTGCGAGTCATGGGCACCGCGCGTTGCTATTGCTCGGTTTTGGCAATGTTCATTTGCGTTACTTTACCTGCCCTGATCCCGCTGGTTTACGTATTTTGGGCTGGTGCTCCGGACACCTTCGACCACATCGACATTTGCAAGTGCCCCACGCTCTTTTCGCCGCTCCGCACGTTCTGCCGTTACGTCTTCGCTCCGTTTCCGCCACAACACCCAAACGTGCTACCGCGCATCATCTTTTCTATGGCTTTCAAAAGTATGGCGACATCTACACGAGCTCGCAAACGCCTATTGAGGGACTCCGATTTGGACGCCTCAATACGGCTTTTGGATGCGGTTCGGGACACTCCGACCGCTAGCACCCCACCTGTGGTGCCCCCTGCTGCTTCCAGCAACTCCGACACCGCTGTCGCGTTGCGGAAGCACCTAGTCGACCAACATGCCACGGTTGACGCGGTGTACAAGGGGCGCTTGCATCGGGCTTGGGCCAAGGGTATCCGCGAGGATATCCTTGGTTCCAAGAAACATCATTATCGTGGTACCGACGACACCGACCGCCTCTCCGAGTTGGTGGTGCAGCTTCGGACCGAGTTTGAGTCCGCTGGGCTGGACTTGGCCCCCTTTGACCTCGACGACCCCACATCTAGTGTACTTGGATATTCCGGCATCACCAGAGTCCCCGCCACTAGGAGCCTCAACTTCCACAGGAGCATCCTCGGCATCCGAATCTGCCAGGAAAGAAGCCACTGTGACTACTACTTTGGCATTACCTTTTCTTTTCTTGATTGCCAGGGCCGGCTCACTAACGGGAGCAGAAGTGGGGTCCGCAGGTTGCCAATTTGTCTCCCAACACTTGCGAGCCCACTCCACAGCTTTCTCCATTGTAAGCTGGCCTAGTACAACAATTCAGACACATCGCCAACATTCAACAAAAACCGGAGTCGCAAGGATCGGCAAGGCAGCGCTCACACATACATCACTGCGGGCACCACACGAACATCACTGCGGGCACCACACGAACAGAAGACTCCAAAGAGGACCCAAGACCTAACGCGAACGCACCTCGCATCCAACGATTGACGGAGAGGAATGTGAAGTCCTTGTAACGCGGATCTAGGAAGGTGGCGACACACCAATCTTCCAGTTTACAGTCTCGTAGGCCGTTGAAGTATCTCGTGGCAAAGTCACTCAAAAACAGTTTCCGAGCATGCACCACCGACTCGTTCGTGATTGTGACCGGCTTTTTCTCAAACTTCAAGGGGGTGGTGGCCTCGGCATAGTAGGCCACCTTCCCCAATATTGGAAGGATAAGACTCGCCGTTGGATATAGAGTACTTGAAGAAGATCGGTGGCATTCTTCACGTAGGTGAGGAAGTAGGCGCTCTCCTTCACAATGTCCCATTCCAGTAGGTCAAGGCGGTGATTTCAACGTCATACAATTGTATGACGACCTGCCACAAATGCCACCTACGTACGTTAGTTTATCTACACACGTTCATTGTGCGCGGGGGAGTCACACGATAGGGTATTACGTTCGGTTGGCATGCAAGATAACGCTCAATCAACAAGCAAGGAGGGTTGATGCGAAAGCAAAGCACTCACCTGATATTTCATATACCACGTAGCTTGCCTACAGGCACCACCCCACCCCGTACGCGTGTCGTTGTCTTGTGGCGGTTTCGTAACCGACAGTGAATTGCGCTTCTGGCAGTCGTTAACCCCTAAACTGCGGAAGGAATTTCGGGGTTTTGAAATTTCGGGTTTCTTTACAATAACTTTGGCACAAGGGTCCTGCCTCAACTTTTGAAAATAGTGTCGGAAAGGCCTTCTCAAGGCGAATCGCATGCAAACGTTGAAAATGCATGACACTTGACACCGACGACGTGATTGTCAACTGAAAAATGTTGATGGATGTGCACATCGTTAATAATTTAAGCCCTAATATTGACCCTAGACCTCCGGATATAATCTTACAAAGTGCTGAACATGCGGTTAGGGCTACTTATATTGTTAGGGGTGTGTAACACTATGGCAGATGTGCCCTAGATGTAACTCATTATGGTCAAGCTGAAATAGAGTGCGTCTCGGTCAATATTAAGAGTATCGTCGCAAAATGGTTGCACCCAAGTGCATGGCTGCATGCGGCTCGATGAGAGCTTTTCAAAATTGTCTTCAAAAGTGAATTTGAGTTATTTGTCGCCGAGAAAATCAGTTTTGAGTGTTTGATGAGCTAGCTCATCACGTAGCAGTTTAGGGGTTAAGCAGCTTGGCACCTATGACGGAGTGGTTGAAGTGAGTCGTCATGCCCCTCAGCTTCTTGAACACCGTCGCCACCTCAGACTGCTTCAGATAAGCATGCACGATGAGGGCAAGCGTGTGGTCGTTGCACTCCCAACCATCGAAACACTCCCAACCAGAGATGATGTTGCTCGCATTGTCGGACACCGAATTTTGTACGCTCTCATGGATAGTGTCCACGCCATCACCAGGTGCCACGTCCTCGCGGAAGTGTCCGATGTGCATATTGGAACACGCCTTCTTGGTGGCGAGTTGAATCTCATCGCTGGTGTGACGCACCGATGAAAAGGGAATAGCTGAAACCAAACGTTCGCGATGCTCAAAGTCAGCGTTGATCCAATACGCAAGAACGCCAAATATAGCGATCCCCCCTTCGGACCAAATATCCCCAGCAATGCTAGGCAAGATGCCTTCCTGACGCAAGTCGTCCATGGCAGCAGTCACCTTGCGTTTGCCTTCGACTGAAAGGTCCAACATATTCTGCATCACCAACTTGTACATGGGTGGTGTGTACCCACCAACAAATATGAGGTCAAAGATACCACGAAATTCGGAGTCGTGCTCAGGGAGAGACAAGGGTCGTCGATTCCGAACTAACCAGAGCGTGATACGCTTGTGTAGCTCGTCCCTTTGGGAAGCCGTGATTTGCGGCAAGATGGCCTCCAGCGTTCCCTTCTTAGCCTGGTGCGCAAATATGCAGAACAGTGCACAATCAATATGCATAGATACTCACCACGCGATAAACGTGTAACTAGCAAGTCAATAGGCAATACCTGAGAATCTCCGTCTGCGGATTCGTCCGAAACCGAAGCTGAAGTATCAATCATCTTGCAGTACTCGTTCTTGTGAACTGAAGAAAGGTGGGAGCGCATGTTCGTGGTATTGCCAGGGTATTTGACCGCCACGGCGTCACAGCACAACTTGCACTTTGTGTTCTCGACTTTTCCAGAGTCGTCGAAGCTGACTTTGTAGAACTGCCAAACGGCCGATCGCCGTTTGCCACCAGTTGCCTCCTTGAATTCATAATCTTCTCCCTCCATCTGGAGCTCTGCGAAAGGGAACACGCATACGTACCGATCATCACGCAAGCGTAACGTGTGCGAGGGGGAAACGTGCCGTCATAATCTTAGTAACAGCGGACGAACTGTCTTGAGAAGACGGACAGACCATGCCGCACGCAAGAAGGGCGGAAGTCGAACTACACAAGCGCATAAATCAACCGGAGATGGAACGCACCCAGAGCTGCCGCTCTTTCTTGTCTTCTCTCAGCCGCTGTAGCTTCATTCTCTTCCTGCTGATCTTTAGCTCTCTTGCGAAAGTCGCTGATGGTGGTTTCATGGCCGGCAAGATTTTCTAAAGGTTCCCAAGTATCATATTTTGGGTCTTCAAAATTCTCCCAACCTATAAGCCACTGTGCGTTGCCTCCCTTTGCCACGCGCTCTGCCTTGATCTCTCGCACACCATAAACAATATCATCACTGCCCGCTGGGTCGAAAGGTGTTTGCTGGGTGCGTTTGATCGGCCCTTACCCTGGGCGACCAGTTTCACCTTGCTCGGCTGCTTCCCACGTCCGCGTTTTCCACCCATCGATGGTTGATTGACACAGCTAGACGTAACACCGCCGACGACAACGCAGCGCGGGTACAGTAGGGTCAGTTTGCAAGGCTTCGACTATCGATAGTGCAGGTACCAACTGATACCAAGCCTTGGAAATGAGCGATTATCGTTTTCGACCATTTAAATGCTGGTATATCCGTCATGGATTCAAGGAAGGGATTGCGCATTCGCGAGGAAATCAATCTCACAATCTGCCATAACATACCAATGAATGGAGTGCAAATTTAAGTCCGAAGATCAAGTCTTCAAATATGGGTGTGCCCCTTCCTCAAATTTGAAAACTCGTGAAAACGGCAACCAATCGTTATTCTCTATAGGTTTCGTGATGGATTGATACGAGCAGGTTGGATCGTTGGAATCATCGCGCGATTCTGATACTATCGAATTCCGAATTTGATGATGTCATCAATCAATTCTGATTTTACCCCTTGGGGTATCAATCAATTCTGATTAGCCCCGTGGGGTATCAATCAATTCTGATTAGCTCCGTGGGGTATCAATCAATTCTGATTATCCTCCAAGAGTATCAATCAATTCCAATATTCTGATTGTGTACTTTTCACTATCAATTGATTCTAATATTCTGATACTATCAATATATCAGAATATCAGTACCAACTGATACCAAGCCTTGAGGAAAGACAACACACGGGTGTAACACGCGTAACAAGGAAAGCGCACCGTGATGCTAAAAACACGCGAAAATTGGCGAAGCAAGGTGCACACTGACCACGGGAATGACCCACGAGACGCTCGGGAACACGAAAAGGTGATTACAGGAAGTAAGGCGGCTGTGAACATGACAATAACGGGAAACCCTAATGATAGGCGAAGCCTTCTACAAGAGGCATTCGATACACGTACTCTTTCGATAGGCACGTCTCGGTCTGCGTCTCTCGTCCGATCATCTATCTGACTACCTCTGACGTGAGGTATGATAGCAGGTTGAGGTATGTACCAACGTGTGTATGGTTGATTGGTTGCGTATGCCTTGTTGTCGTTTAGAGCCCTACACGTGACACAGTATCTGTTACTAGATCTGCCATATAACGCAAACAGCGCGCAACTTCAATAATTCAAAAAATGATTTGGATAAGCTATGAACTCAGTGGGAGCAATAGTGAGAGACACGGCAGCAGCGCGCCGGCGGCGCAGATACAGAGGGGCTCAGGTGGCTCAGTAAGGCTCAGGGGGGCCCATTCTTCACTAGTGAGCTCCGGAGAAATAAGTGTCCCGAAGTGTGTGTTGAATCCTTTGATCCCCGGCGTGGGTACATAGTGCAGCCGGTCTTCTGCGGCTACGGTGTGCCAAAGGAGTCGGTCCAAGGGTAAGCACACACAGCTGAATCCTTTGATCCCTGGCGAGGGTTCATAGTAAAGCCGATCCTTTCTGGTTATGTGATGCCAAACGAGTCGGTCCAAGAATAGGCACACTCACACACACACACACAGGTTCGGATGCAGATAGAATTTTGCTTGACAAAGACAATACATATCCCTCTGGACATGTAATAATAACCTAGCTCGAGCCCCTCTACCGGGCCAATGGTCATCGACCCCTTGCCTCGTATTCAGCTGCTCCTCGGATGATGACGTCACTCGCTTGTAAGGCTGAACCGACACATCCTAAAAAGCTGCTCTGTGTCATGAAGTCTCCGGCGACTACGAGTTTGCCCCCCTTTGCGGCGTCCTCATCACTTTCGAGGCAAGCGATGTCTGGAACCGGGTCCACGACGGCTTCCATCGGACGAATCATTTGACTCACCGCCCAAGCGATCGTTTTGCTGGCAAGTGTCCGACTCCGAAGCTCCTCCACAGGCAGCCCGAGCAACGCACTGAGAGCCTCGTACATGGCCGGAACCATCAAGTGTGCCTGCTCCTCGGCGCTTGTCCTGTCCCCGCAAGGCACACTGTGTGCAACGACAGCGCAGGACGAGTTGGGAGCACGCTTCTGCCCCTGCCATATCAACAGATGCAGCTCACTTTCTTCCCCTTTCTTCCTGCGTTCCGAAGGCCACCTTCCGCCGGAGCCCTCCAGGTCCAGGTCTAGCGCGATCTCACTGGAGTCCCCGAAGAGTGCCCGAAGAGAGGGCTGCAGATCCGCGTGGAAGAACACCACCGCAGAGGCGCGAGAGTCATATCCGACAGCGCTCAAGATGTTGACACTCGTGGCCGGTAGTGCATCAGACACCCCGTCGATGCAAAGGGCATCTGGCGCGGGGATGCACATCACCACGCTGTCGAACGCCTCAGTGACCTCCCCCTGTGCTGTGGAGGAGGTCGAGGCACCTTGGACCTTGGCGCTGGCTGTCGCTTGCCACGCAGAACCAGCATCGCCGGTGGCTGGACATCGAGCAACGCGCAACACACGGCGGCCGAAGCACGTAGCATCGGGCTTGGCTTCGGCTAAGTACGCCCTCAGCACGGACACCAGACCGCCCTGGGCGTAGTGATGCTTCCATATGCCGCTCCACAGCATGCGCTCTTCTGTCGCTCCGAGGTGCGCGTCGTCCACCTCGACAAGGAGGCCGCAGGCCTTCAGGCGACTGACCTCCCCTTTGGCGAAGTCGATTGCACGCAACGGGATGCCATGCCCTCCGTTGCCTGCATCGCGGTGGTCGTCATCGACATCTACGATGGACAGGACCTGCGCGCCCATGTCGGCGAGTGCACCGCCATGGACTGCGGCGGCGCCGAATCGACCTGCCGGATACGTAGCTCGCTCCCACACTGTGAGATGCAGAGGGGGCAACGAAGACGGCCACTCCTTGCGCAGCTGCGCAGCGGTGAGCGTGCCCGTTAATCCTGCGCCAACCACGAGAACGCGGTGCGCCTTCTCTTCTCGGTCAACCTCGGCAGGCCGCTGCGCCGGGGCCTCCTCGTCCCGCCCTCCCAACCACAGCGCCACAGCAGCACCCAGACCGAAGCCGGCGGCACTCCCCAGAAGCCGTGGGAAGGAGCTGCCCGATGAATGCAGGCCTTTCGAGTACATGTTGAAAAGGCGAAGGCGGCTGGCAGCGACCCGGGAGCGGCGAGTACAACCGAACTCTCCTTAGCACTTCTGCACGTCACCACCGCCCGCTTCCTGCATCTCTTCAGAACACTCTTCTTAGTTCAATAATCGCACTCTATCCTCTTCTTAGTTCAATAATCGCACTCTATCCTCTTCTAAGTTCAATAATCGTCGCTCGTCGACGGCTGTGAGCCTGAGACTTGCATCAAGCAGCTCCACACACTGAAAACCGAGCGGGCTGCGGCCCTATGTTTCAGATCTCGCAGCGTCTATTCAGCCGCAGTGCTCGAAACCCGCTCAGAGGACTTACTCGAGCTCAGAGGACTTACTCGAGCTCAGAGGACTTACTCGAGCTCAGAGGACTCACTCGAGCTCAGAGGACTTACTCGAGCTCAGAGGACTCGGCATCGAGCTCTTCGCCTTTAAAGTTAGAACCCAATAAGCAGTTTTAGCTATTGTGCGCAAGCCATATAGGCTCTACTAATCACGCTACGTTCCTGCGAAACGCGGCGCGTGCGCATGCAACTGGACTTCGCTACACACCCTTCATTGCGTCTTTATGAAACGATAAGCTCTTTCAAATTTTGGTCACCGTAGTCCAAGTCGTCTACTGCCACATTACTTGTTGCTTACTGTAGGACTGACGGTTCGTTTCAGCCCAAGCATTCGATATAGCTTGAAGGGCGTTGAGGAATCAGCGTTCAGTTATGGCGCGCGTTAGTGATCCTGATCGATGTGTGCGTACTCACCTCAGTGATCGAGCACTCCGTCGGCATCTAGGATCCGCATTTGTTGGCGCGGTGAGCTTGGCGTGGATGTGCGTACGAAGCACATATGTTCGGTGACGTTCCGTTGAATCTCTACATTAAACCTCTTAAGTCTGTTCAAATTGTCCTGTACCTTGCTGTCACCTCTGTGCGCACTGCCATTTTAAAATACAACTGGAAATATTTTCAGTTCATCTCAGTCGAGTGCACCCAACGCAAGGCAACAGGCTGCGCTCGTCTGACCTCTTGAGGCGATACCTAGGGGATATGGGACAAATAGAGGTGCACAGAGGTAAAACTGGGCAGAAATATTTCACACAATGCTTATATATGATAAAAACAAGGGGGGAGAAAGAAAATAAAGGCAAATGGACAACATTGGACCAAAAGCGAATTGTGTTGGGAACGATTCGTAAAAATCCAAAGATTCGCGAAAATGACCCATGTACAATACAAGCCGGCGATCGATTCAACTTTCTCCGATCGCAAATCTGAGTTCAGATCCGAGACAAATCAGGTTCGGGGGTGCTCAAAACAGGTTTTATTTTTCGATTTCGACTTCGGGAGGCCCCGCTATGAGCGTTGACCGACCCCCAATTTGACCGTTGACTTTCCCCCCCATGAGGAGGCTCATGGGGGGGAAAGCCATTAATGTTCATAATAATAATAATAATAATAAAACATTTACGCTAGCAAAGGGGACAAAGTCTTGAGAGTGCGGAATCCCTGCAAAGCAGGCTAGTGAAAACACCAGGGGCTACTCCCTCCGCTATAGCGCGCCCACAAAAGGGCTCAGCCCGCTTTTCAGCAGGGTGGTATCTAGAGAAAAAGCTAAGTGCTAGGCAATAAAAAACTCTAGAAGATGGAGAAGCAGCCATGGCCGGGTGAGTGGAGGGGTGGCTGAATCTGAGCGGTGGGGAGGGAAGTCGAAGAATTAAGGGGGTTTTGGAGACGTTGAGGAAGGTGGCCGGGTGGGCGGGGAGAGGGGGTGGCGGGGGAGGGGAGGGGGGACGGCCCCTCCCCTTGGGGTCTCGTTGGGAGCCGGGAGCTTTACACTCCCAGCTCCCAAACCATCTTATATTGCAAGACTTTTGAAAATTATTGCAAGAGGGTTTGAAGAAAATCGTTTGACTGTTGCACGGCTTCTGTTTCTGTCATGGTTTCATTGCTAGAGATGTCAACGCTGTATGTGGGTCAGTGTTTAAGGTAGTGGCGGTGTTTAACAGAAACACATCTCGCCTGTTTTTTGTGTGTTGCCTACAAATTCTTGAAAGCTTTTTTGAGGAGTGGTTTAATCTTACCACGGGGAACACCTATCGTGTTGAGGACAATACCAAAAAGAGGAGGGAAGTATCCCATGAGTCGATGAGTGTAAGAACTTTGGGTCATTTCACGGTGCTTGGTGAGCATGGGACTGCTTTGTTGGAAAGGCGGTGCCAGGCCAAAAGTTTCCAAAACTCTTTCTTTTGGACATATTGGAGTTCGGGATATTTAATTGTTCCCGTGACATGGTCCACTTCGGGTTTAGCGGTCACAACAATGGTATTCTTTTTTGAACTTGATGGTCGGTACATGCTAGCTTCCGGGAGAGCGTGTAAGTATAATTCCTCATTCATTTCCTGTCTTAGGTCAGCAAGTGGAAAAAGTTTCGATGGTTGTGTTTTGATGTATGTGGTACCTTTTCCAGGGTTTGGGAGTTTAGGCTTTTCTGAGATTTCTTCGGCAATGATTTTCCTTAGTTCGACATCCTGGGTTGTTCTAAGATTATACAAATTATTATTATGTCCTGAGCATTCAAGTTGGATGTGTTCGAAGGTGCATTTTGTATTCTGTTGGCAGTAGGGGCAGTTTTCAGTTTCGATTTTCCCCAGTTTAAATAAACGTGCTAGAGAGGCTTGGAGACCCAGGAGTTCTCTGCTTCTAGAAGCAGTGAAAGCTTTAGGTGTTATTTTGGAAATGTCTTTAGTGGGGGTGGTGTTATTCTCGTTGAGCACCCTCAAGTACTTCCCTTGAGACTGTAGAGTTCTCCAATTATGATAGTGTGAGAGACGTTGAATTCTTCTAATGTGACTGCGGATTTCACCTAAAATAGGGACCTCAAAAAAGAATAACGAGAAGGGCAGTTCCTCGGCAGGGTCGTAGCGGGAGATGTCTAAACAACCCCCTCTGAATGAGGCTCTTTTGGCGGTACGGTCCACTCTGTCATGGACTTTGTCATTATTGTGACCCCTGATCCATTTAAGGATGATTTTACTGTGGTCTCCTTCACTGTAGAAGCCAAGTTCTTCTAAGTAGAGTAGGCGAACAGCCTGCACATCTCTGCGATTAGCTTCACGTAATTTGTCCCGGGCGCTCATGGATTTGCCGTCCTTTGTTACAGCAGATATTGCGGCCATGGAGCCAATGGCATGTACCATTGGAGTCATGGATTTGAGGAGTTTCTCTTTTTGTTCTGTGAGTAAGAATCGCAGTCCCGCAATTTCAGCAGATGTGCTACTAGGGTTTTGGATATCTTCCTTGATAAGAAGCCCCGGTGCGGCGAAAGTTCTTGAGGGAGGGATATTCATCTTCCGAACAAGTGGCATTCCGCTGTCAAAGTTTTTTATGGCATATGTTGCACCACTGCATGCTGATTTTTTACCGGCAAATAGGGAACCATCGCTTGCCATATCATAATCCTCCATTTGTTTGCTCTTTTCAGCGAAGGGGGTAGATTCTTCTTCTGAGTCGCTAGGGCAGCTGTATTCACTTTCTTCTTCCGCAGTTTTGTTTTTCATTCTGGCAATAATGGTCTCATACTGTCTGTCTGAGATGTAATCATAGTGTGAGTTAATATCACTAACTTTAGCAAGAACAGAAGAGGGCGGGTCCATATGGTCATTATATTCGAAAATGGAACCTGCTGGAATTAGGATGCAACCGTCATTGGTGATGCTATATTCAAAGTCGTATTGAAGACTATTGGTTCCTTCGATTCTGACAAAGACATTAGGGTTTTTGGCATTGTTACTGTATTCTGTATATTGTATTGACATGGCCTCTAAGTCAATATTGGTAATGTGGATAAGAGAGATGGAATCTCGGTCACCATTTCCTTTCCAATGAAACTCACCCGTGTCCGGGGGTACTATGCTGTCTCTATATTGTTTCTTGACATATCTGGCCTGTGGGTCCAAATCTACGGGGTTTTGAAGCATTTCCTTTTCGATTGCGGTTAGCCATCCAGGGGGTCTATTACCGTTCAGCCTGAAATAGCCTTTGCTTTCTTGCCAGTTTTTTAACATTCCACCGCAGGGAGTCAGAAAGGAACCTGTGTGCTTAAGGTTATATTTTTGAATTGCGGAGGTAACATTCCTTGACATGTAGAGTTGTCTGGGAAGGGTGGTGACTAATGTGGTTTCACCAGCTTCATTTTCAGGGTAATTTTTAGAGTCGATAGCGTATCCAAAGTTTTGCCATAATGTGACCTGTACGCCTGAACCAGTTAAAGCGTTTGTCTTTTGTGTGACTGTAGGTTGCATAGTGTGATAAGGGGAAGCCCGAGATGGCATTATTGCTCATTTCGTTGTTCATGTTATGAATTATTATTTTAAGCCATAGATTGCTGTTTCTACGGTATAGTGAGATAAGGTGGGGGTCAGTGATACGGTCCTGTGTGGATGTGTTGCCAATATTCGTGTTCATCTGCAGAACACAGGGTGTTCATGGTTTCAGTAATACACGATGCGGTTGCAATATCGAAGACACTATCAATACCGTACCCCCCCTGGCAGACTGCTGTCCAGATTATTTGGTGATTAGTGTCAACTGGGCAGCCCAGGTATTTGATTATAAACGAAGCTATCATTTTGTCTAATTCAATTGCAACATTCTTTGAGGAGTTGGCAATTGCTGAGGTAACTTTAAGGGGGTACGCCATCCTCGGAACTACAACCGCATTTATAACATATCTTAGCTGGTGTAGAGTCATGTGTTGCAGTTGGATGGATGTGAGAGTAGATTTAAGTCTGTCGATAAGGATTTCCGCCTGTTTGTCCCATTCCCCATTTAGTGCAAACCATACTCCGAGGTATCTGTTTACCTCTTTGCTGTTAGAGAAATCGAGAAAATCTGGTGACTCAGGGGGCATCCATTTCGCATCAATGGAAGGACTTGAGTCATTGGTATTGGGCTCCAGGTGACCCCCAGAGATGAGTAAATCATCGGACAGGTCATATCGTGTTACCATTTTGCCCTGGGGTTTGATGCGCTTTCTGTAAGAGTATTTGGATTTCTTAACATTGATGGGAATACCGATGAAGCTCATAAATTCATTAACTATACCTAGCATGTCTTGAACTTCGTCTTTAGTTTTCCCCACGAGCATGATGTCATCACAGAAGAACCGTGCAAAGATATTTAAAGGGGTGTCCTTTTCTAGTAGGTTTTGGGAGGGAGGAATAACATTTTTTCCTGGTTTGTCTGGTCTATGGCGTTCCGAGTTCAGTTCGTATCCATATGTGTTTCCTGTCGGGTTTGCACCGTTTGCTCTTTTTGCTAACCAAATTGCCAGAATATCCATAATGGCTACAAACCTTAGTGGGCTCAAAACTTCTCCCTGAGGAACTCCACATTCGAGGGACCATTCATCTGTGAGGCCTTCTTCAGTGAGTACCATTCTAGAGGCCTTTTTAACGTGTCGCGAACCACTCAGTACCAAACTCTGCGCAATGCTGCATACCATCGGGGGCCCCAGCGCTCTCTGACCCATCTTCTCCGTACTCTCCTCCGCCACTCGTCGCGCTCACCTCTCCATCCACGCAGTCAGTTGTGCCGCGAAAACGCGGCACCCCGCAACATTCTACCTACTCAGCCACGCTCGCCCCTCTACAGCTTTAGCCAGCCATTTAGTGGCTTTGAATCAAAACCACTTTAGGCAAGTGGTGGGCCTATAGCCTACTAGAATGTCCTAGTGACACAGTGAAAACGCTGAACGCCGTAGGGTTTGAGCGAGGCTATCGGGTATATCAAAAGATAGAAATGAATACACGACTCTCAGGCTATCTAAGCTCTGAGGCCGTCACTAGGCAATCATATCGTGTGTCACAGTCTAAGCTACCGAAGTCGAACTACTGAGTACAGTAGGAAGTCACTGTACTGTCACTGTCACTGTCATACGTCATACGTGGTACTGAACTACTGAATCTCAGCATTGGTGATGTCAGAGATGATGTCAATTATTTGTGATGGGAGTCCTAACTTTCTGAGTGCTAAATTGCTCATCCAAAATTCAGCTCTGTCAAATGCTTGTTTGAGGTCCAGGTAAACTACGTGGAGGTTTTTGTCGTATCTATTGGCATCCGAAATTACTTCATTCAAAATTTGGAGTGAGTCATCTATGTTTTTATTCGGAAGAAAGGCATCTTGAATGGGGAAGAGAATGGGGTGGGTGTTGAGTATCGTTTTGAGACGGTTAGCAATTATTGTATTAAATAGTTTAAGACCCGTTTCCAACATTGTGAGGGGTCTGGAATTATCTATGGTACATGGTGCAGAGGGGTTTTTAGGGATTGGAAGGATGACTCCAGCTTTTGCACTCTTAGGAAATCTCGTTTGTGCATTTCTTGTGCCAGCTATTCCACTGGGCCATTTCAGAGTATATTGCTTACCGTGGCGGGCCGGCCCGGGGCCGTAGCTCACCACTCCGGGCCGCATGCGGGCCGATGGAATATATGGATGCGGGCCGTGACGTTTGATATGAAAATACCAAATTTTATACAAACTTATGCGATTTTTACAATATCACCATACTTAAAATTAAATTTTCGCGCCTGCGGCGGGCAATTTTGGAGACTGGCCGTATTGGCCGAAAGCGGGCCAGTGGATTTGCTGATTGCGGGCCGTAAAGAAAAAAATAAGCAATACACACTGGGCCATTTTCACTTTCTGAGACCATATTGGAACATGGCACATGTATGCCATGCTAAAAAATGGCATAAAAATGGCATAAAAATGGCATAAAAATGGCATTTTGCTGAAATCTGTATAGGCAGCCCTGACCGGGAGTCCCGGTTCTGGCCCCTATGACAGACTCCTAGGCCAACACTGGATTGCTGACTGATCTATAGGTTCGTGCTGTGACACATGCTGTGTGATAGGTAGGCTAAACTCCGAGCCCGTCCGAGACCGTTTCGCCTAGGACAACCGCAAGATTTCTCTGAAACGCGAGTCGGTCGTTGCATGGCTCAAGAAATACGCCGACGAATACGGACAACACCAACCTGACAAAGAACCGATTCATCTTTCGGATGGATTGACCATCGAAGAGCTGTGGGACGAGTACAACGAGGGCTTGCAAGAGAATGAGGAGAGGAAAAAATGCTCTCTCAGTTACTTCTACAAAATATTTGACGAAGATTGCAGGAAGTGGCTCAAGATTCCATCGACGAACCGATTTTCTCAGTGCGATGTTTGCGCGTCCTTCAAGTTATTGAAGGAAGGCTTAACCAAATCTCAAAAAGGTGAATATTCATGAATAACTTTGTGATGTGTTTATATGCTTATGTAATTTGTTCACTGACCCAAATTTGTGTATCTTGCACAGCGCAATACAACGGGCCTCTCAACAAACATCATGCAATCGCACGAGCGGAGCGCCAGAAGTTCTACAAACATGGTCGTAAAGCGAATATGACCAAGAGCATTACCATGAACAAAACTTGGCATAAGTATGCCTCGGTGATCATCGATGGCATGACGCAGTGGACCACCCGACTGCCACACTTTCGACGTATCCCTAAACATCTGGACTCTAAGGACTTCCTTGACGTGCACAACATGGGGAGCATGATCGAGAACGTGGGCCGCTTCATGGATTTCAACTACGCCAACTTCAAGGACGATGCGAACTTCCTTGTCAACGTTTTGCACCGCGATATCCTCCGCATTCAAGAGCATCGACGCAACGGGGACGGGGAAAATTCATACCCGATGCCGGAAGTATTGTATGTACAGCTTGACAATGTGAGCACCAACAAGAGCAAGTTGATGTTGGCATACGTAGCTTGGCTGGTGCACACGGACGTCTTTCGCAAGGTGAAACTCAACTTTCTGTTGGTGGGACATACGCACGAGAACATTGACCAGATGTTTTCACGCTTCTCCGTGCGTCTACGACGCAAGCAAGCTTGGACGCTCGACGAGATGATAGAGGTCGCACAAGAATGCTTTACGGATGGTGTAATATGCGAGCACACCGAGAAGATCTTCGACTTCAGCTCTTGGTTTGATGGTCACGTCTTCGATTGCCACAATATTTTGGCACAGCAGGCTTTCAAGTTCAAGAAGAACGAGCACGGCGAAGTGGGCATGCAGTACAAACAGTATTCCATTTCACCCAAATGGTTACCCGAGACTCCATTGCCAAAGCTTGTTTCTACACCCCCTGTCACGGGGCCTGGATACATCAAGCCGATTCCTTTTACCGAAGAAGGCATCGAAAAGCTTGAGCATACCTTACAGGCGTTGAAGGACATTTTGGGCACAAAGCTCACGGAGGTGCACGAAAGGTTTTGGCGCGAGGATGTCATCGAGAAACAGCGCCACCTAACTGCTGGTGGAGAATGTCAAGCGCCCGCGATACCCTTCCAGCATCCCGAGAAAATCGCCATCGAGCGCAATGCCACCTTGGTTCGACTGATAGAGGCGCCCGCGTTGGCGATAGAAGCTGCCGGGGCTGCCGCCGTCCCCGCTATACCGGTGCGCATCCAACGCCGAATTGATCGAGCGCCGATAGAAGTGTACAACGGTAAACGGAAACACCAAGGTCGAGCCCAAAAGCGAGCAGAGCAGTACGTGGACAACGCCCAGTGGGAGGTCACCTACGGCCAGATGACAGTCGGCAGCTTTGCAGTGGCTCTCGCGGTGGAATCTGAAAACGACAAGTTCGCGTTCCGCGTACAACTGAAGCGAAGCGAATGGTCGGATCCGTTGTACTTGGTGAAGGTGGAGGCGCGCTATCCGTCAACTCAACAGCTGCTATATCGCTATTTCCAACCCAAAAGCACACCGACACCAAGAAGAAGCACCTCGGCAAGCAGCTTGCGAGTCACCCAGGAGCTTTCGCAGCGCCACCGGGGCACCGACCGTCTACCGAGACTTTCGATAAGAATGAAATAGTGCTGGCATGGAATGTGGATGCGAATGACCCCGAACGGAGTATACCGAACGAGCAATACGCGCAGATAGTCGTCGCTTTGCTTGCACAACAATCCAAACGCACGCGCAAGGACCTAGGTGACTTGAATGAATCGGATGATTCCGATGAAGACGAAGCTTTTGATAATTTCGTAGCGGTAGCGGTAGCACCTGAAGTGGACGCGTAAAGCAAGACGAAAAAAAAACATGTAAATAATATGTGTATAACGTGTATATAGATTCTGAGTCAAAAGTTCTTTGTGTTTTCACTCCTCCTAGATTTCGAAAAAGTGCATTTGACCTCAATTTTGTACCATAAAAACCATTAAATCTAATGCACAACCTGCACTTGCATGTTCTTGACTGTTAAAATGCGGCTTTTTAAGCCTATCATGAGGTAAATAAGGCAATATATATCATTTTCACATGAGAATATCATTTTCATCGAATAGTGTGTTCAACTCTGGATTGGACGGCACGGAGAAACTTTGATAGTTCAGCGGCGTCCGTTCGCTGCAAAATAGCATGGGCAAAAGGAAAGCCATTGCCAAACTCGTTGACCAAGCTCATCGTTGCCAGTTCATAGCCATACCCGTTAACACCGAAGGTAGTGTCCATGAGAGTGGTTTGCGGGTTTCGTACCAACTCGCTCAACTACGCAGCGGTCATAATACCCAAAGCGAATGGAACAGTGACAAGGGGCTCAGTTGTGAGGCATACTGTATGCTGGTGAAGGTTTTGTGCTTGTCGCAGAACTTGCTATCCGCAGGTACCCCGGTGAAGGAAAATGACAGTGGTTTATTCCAACCCGGTATGATACAGTGAATGAACTGCCCAGCATGCAGGTATAACTAAGGAATGCGATGTAAGGAAATGGTTGTTGCGTGCAGGCTATGAGCAAGTGTGTAATGCAATATACCTCCGACATGACCCTGTGTCGCTGCACTTCGACAACCGGTCGCAGTGCACCGCATAATCTCTGGCCGTTGGTAATAGAGAATGCAATCACTGTTTAGTTCTACCCATTTCTCAATCGAAACCAGAGGATCGTCATCATGCATCCAGGACTCTTTGGCAACGAAAGTGCGAGCATTCCAAAGGTCATGCTTCGAGAGGCAGTCGTCACGCGTGGCCTGTGACAAAGCAGCCACCAAAATATGTAAAAGGAAAATAGGGGGTCGGGGCATGGGGCAAACAGTCAGCAGTGGGGTATGGGGCATGGGGCATATGGTGCAAGTATGAGGCATGAGGCATGGCATGCAAGAAGCAGGGCGCATGGGGCATGGGGCATGGGGCATGCAAAAGAAGTGGGGCATGGGGCATGGAGCATGGAGCATGGGGCATGGGGAATGCAGTGTACCGTGGGCATGGAGCATAAGGCATGCAAGAAGTGTGATAAGAAGTGAAGGCAGAAGTGGGGCATGGGCATGGGGCATGCACGCAAGGGGGCATGGGGCATGGGGCATGGAGCATGGAGCATGGGGCATGGGAATACAAAGAAAATGGGGCATGGAGCATAAGGCATGCAGCAAGCAAGAAGAAGCAGAAAAGTAGGGGCATGGGGGCATGGGGCATGGGGCATGGGCATGCATGGGGCATGCATGGCATGGGGCATGGAGCATGGCATGGGGCATGGGCATGGGGCATGGGGCATGCAGTAAGCAGTGGGGCATATTTGCGGGTGAAGACTAGATTTATCGATATTTCCTTGCAGGGTTTATTAAGGTACGAACCTTGCTTTTCTCTAAGTATTATCAGACGTGTTCCCAAATCAATCGAACGGTTTTTTGTCACTTTGGGAACACGTCTGATAATACTTAGATAAAATACCATACAGGTCGTCGACCATATCGCGTGTTGTCACCAAGCCCACTTCAGTACTCACATAAACGTACGGTTTAGCCCCTCCCGAACCCCATGCACCGAACGCAGCGCAGCCGCGATTCACGGCCGTGAATCTGAAACTCACGGCTGTGAAAATTCACGGGCTAGAGAAAATACTTGGAGAAAAGACTTCCAAAAGAATATTGAAAAGACGGGTACGGTAGTTTCTCTAAGTCTTTTGAGACGTGTTCCCAAAGTGACCAAAAACCGTTCGATTGGCAATCGATAAGGCTGCCGGGTAATTTTTCTCGGTAATTACCGGGAGGGTAATTACCGGTAAATTACCTGGTATTACCAACCCCCATAATCGAATTACCTCCCATACTTAAGGATTACCATGGTAATTACCATGGTAATCCGGTATTACCATGGTAAATTACCAGTTCAATAAAAAATTACCGTCGATTTTACCAGCCGATGACCAGATCGGCGGCGATCACATTGCAAAAACACACCGAGAGCGGAGTTTCCTTCAGAGCGGCTTGAACTTGAAACTTGGCACGAACTGCGTTTCTATCCTCCATTCCCGATGGCGGATAATTGTGGGGGCTCTATGTCCCTCACTCCGGGGGATGATGATCTGCTTGAATGGAAAGATTCCTGTGATTCCATAAAGCGATCTTACTACAAGAGCTATCGGGTACTGTGAGAATGTTTTTTGCACCTTCTTTTCGTTCATTATTCCATATGCACATTATTTTGACCATATATGTAGCTAGCATGGTTAGATAGAATCACCCGCATAATCTTTTTGACATTTTTCGAGGTTACCCTAATCTTTTTTTTTGAAATTCACTCTGTCTGCACTTCTCTGTAAAATGTATCGCTTTATTATCATGTGTTCTCATGGCTTAGCATGCGATATAACACATCCAAACAATTCATATGATCATTACCTATCCATAGAAATTGAAAAAAACAAATTTAGAGCCCTGAGGCAAAAGTTGGGTCGTTTCGTGCAGGCGGTAATACTTTGGTAATACCATGGAAAGTATTACCGGTAAATTACCCGGTATTACCAACCCCCATTTCCAAATTACCGGTAATATGGCAGCCTTAGCAATCGAACGGCTTTTGGTCACTTTGGGAACACGTCTCAAAAGACTTAGAGGAAATACGTAGCGAAAAGCAAGGTTCGTTCCTACATAAAATCTAAACGGAAATATGCGTACAGAAAAGTGTAACGATATATGCGATGCGAAAGAGCCTAGCCTACAGGATTTTCGCAAAGTACTCGCGCGTCTATTAGGACCATATGCGAAGTTAGGCGACAACAAGCCAGAGTTTTGGCCAGAAGCTGTTAAGTATAAGGATGGGAAAACAGGCTACGACTACGGACGCGTAGACTTGTCAACAATTTTCGAAGCGTATTGCGGGTATATTTTTAACGATACGTATTCGATTAAGCAGGGGGGAATATCAATGGTTTTCAAAGCGCTGTTGATGGTTCGCCCTGTGGAGAGCGCCGCGCTTGGCACGGCATGTGGTGTTGGCACATGTTGTGCCAAGCATAGTCGAGTTCTCGCATTCGACAAGTGGGTTGACAAGATAACAAGAAGCGCGATATCTAAAAATGTTTCGGAGGCTCAAGAGTTGGAGGATGTGGCGGAGGAGGAGGAGTCAGAGGCAACGCATGTGGAGGTGCCCGAACTAGAGCTAGAGGTATAGCTTGAGCATGAGGAGTTGCAAGTGGAAGAGCCAGTAGTGGAACACAAAATGCCAACAAAAAGAAAGCGCAGTGCGCTATCCACGAGGTGTGCGCGCCTTTTAAGTTATCCTTTCACAATAGATTTACCACGCAATTGTTGCGAGTCTACAAGTTTCTATCCCACTCTTAAAGGGCAATACACACCACTGCTAGCTTTTTTCAAAGAAAGTTTCAAAGGCCTAACAAAGGCTATTTGATTTCTGCTGCGGACAAGCACCACGGTATGTCTACGACAATCTTGTGGCGTTCAAGCCCAAGACTATTTTCCTTAGCGATCACAAGCCTGCAAAAGGGATAAGACAACTTGATTTAGCAATACTAGATAGACTGGGAAATTTTCAAACCGAAGATGACCGTAATTGGGTCGTCTTTATCTTATGCAAGAGGTTTGTGCGAACCGTTATTAGCAGCGTGCCTTAATTCAAAGGCGTCCGTGGTTTGCTTGAAATTGTTGCACTCTTTCGAGCGACCAGTGGTGGGAGATAATAGAGCTGACTGTTTTAACAAGTTAGCTCTGAAGATCTTGTTACCCCCTGCGAAATACCCCGGTTATGACCGCAGCTTAGGAGACGTGGAGGCGTGGCACGTTGTTTTCAACTCAGAAGAAGCGAAAGAATTGATAGCAAAAAAGCCCAAGAGTTCCACACACAACTTTACAAGGGAATGGAAAGCAAGGGCAACGCACCTTTCATTTATGCTGGTGAAGCTTTTACCGTGGCCTCTTTCTTGAGTAGAGGGATAATATTGTGGGATTCGCGGAAACAGGCGCAAGCGACTTCCAGTTAGCGATTCGCCTAGGTTCAAAGCGTTGTGCGGAGAGCTACAATCCGTGTTGCATGCTGAAACGTGCAAGCGCATCGAGAGACGTGACAAAAAGGACGACCGCGATGAACGAGAAGGCGTGGCTCCGAAGGTGGGTTGGAATCTTGGTTGGTGGTTCAACATGGGGAGAACGGCGCAGCAGTGGGGCTTCTCCAAGAAGAAGGACGGGACGTCTGCTTTCAGCTTGAAAAATAATATCTAAAAAATCGAACTAAAAAAAAAGAATTTATTTAAAAAATTAAGTTTTTTATTACAAAAAAACATTTCTCACAGAGCCTCGCGCCGTCACGCTCAGTAGCGTTGCGAAGAAGAGTTGCGTCGTAAGTTTTCTTCCCTTAACTCTAAAAGCCTGGCAATAAATCGCTCAAAATGCTCTACGTTAAATACGTAAAACAACATTTTGAAAATTTCGGATTGATTTTTTTTGCTACAATGAATATTTATATATCAAATAACAATCCTTGATTTATGCAGCATGTGTAACGCCCTGTAACAACCCTAAAATTAAATGTGTGTAACAGGGGTGTAACGTACCTCTAAAAAAACACTTTACGTTTATGTGAATATTAAATGCAGTTTTGCTTAAAAATCTTTGCAAAAACGTTATACTGCTTATTTTTTACCTGTATTAGGGTTACTGATATCAAGTAACACCCTAAACACTGTATTGAGTAACAGGGTCACTGTAACTATATATGCTCTAAAATGCCAGTTTTATTTCGTAAAACTTCGTTTTTTGGCATTAATACATCATGCTAAATCATCATAGACATGATAATACTATGGGCAACAACCCTAAAACTGTAGGGCAACAACCCAAAAACTGCAGGGCTACAACCCAAGGACTGTAGGGCTGCAACCCTAAAACTGTATGAGCTGCTTTCTATAAGGACTGCAAGCTATAAGCTATAAGCTATAAGGTATATAAACAACTGACTACCTATGTATTCACACTTCCTCAAGGGGGGAAGAAGGTGGATAGGATTCACACATATCCATTTCATATTCCGATCTGGTAATTTCTGATAGATTGCTTTTTGATAAAATCACTGCATCCACAAATAACGTTGAAATCTGTACAACGTTAAATCCACTATCACTAATAAAGTGTAAACTCGGATGGGAAACTATATTCCAATGACTATAAGTTGACTCTTGCTCAGCATTTACATTCTCGAGTAAGTTTGGAATGCTGAACTATATACATAACATATAACCTGATACCATGCTTAATTGCATTTCCTGGATCAGAAGATGATAGTTATATAATGTATATATATATATCCCACCTGATGCACTTTGGCACTATAGCCGTACATAAGAGTGGGAAGGACAAGTGCATCGCTGTAAGACTGGTTGATATAGTCCCAGTGTTGAAGGCAGAATTTGGCACCCGAATAACAGCTGATAACTGTTGGTGACCACCATGCAAAACCTTCCAAGCGTAACTCTTTTGTCCTGAGATGCAAGTGAATTGTTCATAAATGTTGACATCACATAAAAGCATTCTGATAAAAACCCTATATATCCATGTGAGTTGTCGTCACTACAAATGAAATGGGTTTTGAATCGTCGAATGAGTATAACTCCAATGAATTCATTAGTACAGAATAGCTGTAGAGATTATTCCTCCGGCTGGATTGCAATCATTCACAATCCCTGTACATTCCGGTGACAAAATATTGCACTGGACTGATCACCACATTGGTATAATCTGTGATATATAAGTCACCAGAGAAAGCATTGCAATCAGCACAATGCTGTCTAGACTCACAAAGATGAGTAACAGATATTCTCAGATGTAATAAATGGAGGCACAATGTGACCTACGCTAAAATCGCGTATGCTCGGGCACTGTATTGTGACCTGCGCTAAGATCGTGTATGCATGGACACAACATGACTCGTGCCAATGACGTGGACATATATTTTTTGCCACGACATCACATCTGAAATCAATAAATCACTCAGAGTAAAGGTGTTGACATCAGTATAGCACCATTATACATATAGTCATGAGGATTTTAAAGAAGACATAGTCTCTCCGATATTGACAAACATGGTACATATATATATATCCATGCTCTCTGATCATATATTGATATCCCACAGCATGCGATGATGGTAATAGCAAGCCACTTCGCCGCTGGAGGGTAGTGTTGTATATACACAGCACATGCTTGGGTACTATATGACCCACGCTAATGACGTGGATTCGGGCTGCATCCCAATAACTGCAATGCACCTTCGGTGCAAGGGGCTGCAACCCGAGAACTGCTATCCAGCTTCATAGAAAGCTTCCACGTCATCACAAAGAGGTCGGACCTCTGTTGTATTTGAACGGCGCTTGACAACCGCCTAGCAATACACTTCCTTGAGGGGGGAAGATGATAAGCTAGAAATACAACTAAAAACCAAATAAATAATAAATAATAAATAATAAAGACAAATAATAAAACAAGTAAGTTGCATCATTGTTTTTGTTGTGGTAAGCCTGACTATATACAGTCAAACCATGCAAAACTCCATGAAAGTTGACACATACATCAGCCATGACATTCATATGAGCTTGATTTTGAAGACCTAGACATTGTATACATCTGGTCTAGCATGTATCTAGACTAGAATTGTATACTGACACGGTGCAAGCACTATAGCCTCTGCCACCGATGATCATTGGAAAGGGCAACCATTCTTGATACTTCATACATATCATCTGATTGGATTATTAAAGGTGTCAAGATTACTCAATGCAATATGCAGGCCACGGCCTGAGTACAACACCTAGAAAGGTCAAAGCCACTGAGCTGACCAATGCAGCATAAATGCTAGCTGCCTTGAAGGCTATACAATAAGCCTATTGCCCTTATGTCTTGATATGTATCCGTGTATTGGCATCTCTTTGAGGTAATTATGCCTACTAAATGAGCCATACCAACCATCTTGTCTTCATTGATCATTACATATCTGATCATATCGCCATTGAGCAAAGCCTATTCTGTGAGATTATATATCACGAGACATTTCATTAGTGCACATTAAACAATTGAAGTGCAACAAAGATCATCAGCTCTGCATCATACCAAAAGGTTGAGTTGTTGTCAATTGATTTTTTAGACACCATTTCTCAGAGGTCTATTCATCATAAAAGACAAGTCTGTGCAATCATGGCTATTCAGCCTCCGACATAGCTGCATAGCTATTTAGCTTATGGTCCCAACCGTTGTTAAGCAGCCTCTACGCTATATGGCTGAAAAATGGCAAGCAATCTCTTCGGTCATTCTTGGGCATAGAGCAATCAAGCACAGCCAATCCAGGATATTTATCCCAAAATTCTCTACGAATTATTCATATCTTCTATGTGTCATATGAAACAACCAATATACCATCCTATGATGAAAGTCATCTCCTTCAGTGGTGATTTTGCATAGTGACTTTCTTGCTGTTTATTTTCTTCTCATGCTGCAGGTCTGCTGCATCCCTGTGTGATTCGTCCTCGATGAAAGAACAAGACATGTTAAAGCCAGTTTTGCTTTTGGATGAAGAAAGCTCAGAAGATGAAGTTACCAGCAAGTTTCGTAGCTGGTACAACGTTCCGGATGTAGCAGTAGCAAAGAGGCGCTTGCAGAATAAGAAAAACGCTGAGCGTGATGCCAAAAGACGTAAGAAACAATGTCCTCAGTGGATGTTGGATAGTCAATGGTAGCTCTAGCTAGAAAAGTACATTAGATTCAGATTCTGAACATTTAAATGGGCTTGAATGCACTCAAATTTGTACTGAGTTGCTGTGCCAGGGGCACGACGACAGATGCTCGGAGATATGTTTTTGATTGAACGTGCAAAGGTACACAATTCGGATTTTTATAATATACTGGATCAGGGCCAGATTGAGGTACAAACGATAATTCGGTTCCGAGTTCTGAAGGCTAAACACTTCTCAAGTGCTCTACTTATTCACTCGTCACTCAGGTTGCAGGGTCAACCACTCGAGAGCCGATGTCACACTTCGGCTCAACGTTCAGTTCTCGATCCGATCTCATTTCTAATTCCGATTCGTCATTCTCGATTCAGATGTTATGCCAACAGGCTGACACGATGACTGCCCCACAGTACTGTCATACTACTGTACTGTCATACTGTCATACTGTCATAGCGTCATACTGTCATACTGTCATAACCTTAATATCTGATATTCGATTTCATTGTCTTTTCAACCCCGATGCGAATCTGACCATTCTTCGAGGGTCTGACTGAGTTCCACGATGACACCCCCCACAGTACTGTCATACTACTATAGTGTCATACTGTCATACTGTCATAGTGTCATAGTGTCATACTGTCATACCCCGGACATCTGGTATTCATTCTCATCGTGATTTCAAGCCCAATCTCACTGTCATCGTGCCAATCCCAGATTACCCCCGATGACACACATACGGACGCATAGACATATCGGCTCACGCTGTGCCTCCGGGCACAACTCTCCCCCCCTTAGGAGTGGTCTACCTCCTGGGATCACTCCGCTAAGGTACCCATCTAAGTTCCAGTTCTTAGGTTCTCTGGTTCCTTGCTGTTTCCAGTTCTTAGGTTCTCTGGTTCCTCTTCGAGCATAGTTCGCCTGCCGCTACCAGGGCACCACTTTCAAGAAGAAGGGTGCCACTTGGAATCTAAAGCGGGTCTTCAGTGTCGCGGAGGCGTAAATGTCGGAAAAGTTGTCGTAGCAGGAGTGCTGGCACGGGGTATACACTCGCAGATCGACCTGCTCCAGTCTGCTGCGGGTGAGGTCCAAGCTGAGCAGTCTCTGGGTGAGCACCGGTTGCCCATCTGCACGCACACGGTGTTGAAGTAGTACAGCGTAGCAGGGGCGAGGGTGGTGCTGAGTTCGTCCATATGCAGGTGGGTTTCATGTACTGCGTACCATACATGCAGTAGGTACACACCAGCGGTGGGGGAAGTTGGCGCATCATAGGGCGAAGCCGTAGCGCGTTAGGGAAGCGACCTCTGGGGTTTTCCATGAACCAATATTTTGGCTCTAGGTAGTCAATGATCTGCAATGCTCGTCGTACGATTTTGTCAGCCTGGGGAAGGTCAGGGGGTCCACCAGTGGTGCGCGCTTGACTGTACTGCCTGCAGGGGGGACTTGCCCAAATAACATCGAAGAATCCAGGCGGGTATTGCCTGTAGTCCCATTGCAGGATGTCACACACATGAGTGGGTTGCCAGATATGCCCGGAGTCGAGGGTCACCACTGAGGCGGAGGGGAAGCAATTTAGGAATTCCCTCTCTACTGAGCCAGTACCGCTGAAAAGTACGAGAATCCTGGGCGTGCGGGTTGTTTTGCCTGTATTGCCAGCAGCTCTGTCACCAGTGCCAACGACCCATCTTCCACGCGCTCTGGCGTTCCCACGGCAGGGGGATATCATCTTCCATCTGTTCGAGCTGGTCCAGTTCATCGCAGGGATTGGTGATGAGGTGGGCCAGTGTCATTCCGGCTTGAGCGGAGTGGCGGCCACGCTGCTCGCGTCGCCGAGTGGCTTCGTCGCGGACTTGCGCTTCCATGTGCAGTCTCGCTTGCTCGAATTCACGAAGTTGTTGAAGTGGACTTCCGCGTTCAAGTTTGTCACGCGTCCTCCATTGGTCGTGAGCTTTGGAGTAGCCAGTCCAGCGAACCTTCCACTCTTCCACCTCCTTTCCTCGAACAGACCGCACTCGACGTGCAAGGATACGCTCAACGTGTGCTTCCTTCTGACCGTCTACTACCACCTCTTCAGGTACTGCTAGGTGATCGCGTGCGGCAAAAGCATCTTGACCGCTGGTGTACGGTTTGAGGCGATGTTGAGCGAACACGTCGTGAATCCGCCAGTGAGGAGGGAGGCGTAGGCGGTAGGCTACTGGAGCTCCTCTGTCGGCCTCGGGCATGGTCATCTGTATATCGCTGAAGAAGCGTTCGGTCACAGGAACTGGTCCATGCCAGCGCTTGGTCAGTTTCCTACAGATGGAGCGATCCATCACCTTCTCCGTAAGGTGTTTCGCCTCTATCCAGACCAGATCTCCAACAGCATACTCCCGCTGCCCGTGTCTGCGATCAAACTGTTCGCGCTGTCGCTGTTGAGCCAGCTCCAACCGCTGCCTGGCGTCCCGCAGCTGCGACGAAAATTTCACAGCCACTTCGTGTGCGGTGCCTACTCCCCCAGTTCGTCGTCCGGCGGTGGACTGCGCGGCCTCCAGGAAAAGATCCAACTGCGACAGCGGCGAGAACCCGAACACCAGTTCAAACGGCGTGAAGCCAGTAGATTCACTCCTGGAGTCATTGATCGCGAACTCCACGTTAGTGGTGAACAGATCCCAGTCCTCCACATTGGCGTCAACAAAGGACCTGAGCATGTCCTCAATAACTCTGTTGCTGTGTTCTGCCTGGCCGTCAGACCGAGGGTTGTACGGCGTGGTACGAGCCACTTTCACACCCATCAGTCTCATGAGTTCCTGCCAGAAAGCATCTTGAAACCGCGGGTCACGATCAGAGACAATCTTCATAGGCGCGCCATGTAAGCGCCACACCGAGTCAAAGTAGATTCTGGCCACCACAGCTGCGGAGCTGTCGCCAAAGTTCATCGGTACAACGTGGACCATCTTCGTCAGCTTGCAGGTGAAGGCCACGAAAGCATCATTGCCCCTCTCCGATACCGGCAGGCCGGTGACGAAGTCCACCGCGACATCCTGCCATGGCCTGTTCGGGATGCTGTGAGGGTTTAGCAACCCATCCGGGTAAGTTCCCCGCGGTCTCACTGATTGGCACACTGCGCAGGATGCAACCCAGGTGCCCACATCTTCCGCGGCACCACGCCAATAGAAGCGTCGCAGCACCCTCTCCAGAGTCTTGTCTCGCCCAGTATGGCCTGAGGACAATGACTCATGAGCATGGCGAATCACTACTTCTCGAAGTGGAGAGTCCTCCCCCAGCACCAGCTGATATCTCCCTGCTGCGGTCCTCCAAACCACTTCACCCACCAGCCTGAAGTCCTGTAGGCATTGGTGTGGTGCCGCCTTCACTTTCTCTCGCAGCGAACGAAGTGTCCCCTCTCGGGTGTACTCCGCTTTCAACGCACGCAGGAACTTTGAGTCCGACTGCTGGGAGGTTGCGTCTCTGAAGGCTGCTGCCTCACCTGTCCTTATCACAGCGGGGGCCGTTCGCGGGTGCCTCACGCGTGCCGGCTGTGGTTTGGCGGAAGGGGCGTGTACTATCAGAACAGGCCAACGAAGGTCGAAGGCCTTCCCATCTGGGTTCTCGAAGAACTGATTGGGCTCGCCCTTATCATCGTGAGTAGGGATGACCTCCACGATCTGCATATTGGCCTTTCTGAAAAGTTTGCGCCACGCGGGGAGCTTGGACTGGTGATCTGGTAGAACGAAGACTGCTGAGGTGTTTTCTGGGTCTGCCTTCCATTCTGCGATATACTTGTTCAAAATCGCCTCCACCGTAATGTGCTTGGAGTTATATGGAGGGTTACACCAAACCCGAAGGCCCCTCCATTTCTCTGAAAGGCAGTCTGTCCAGAACCTATCCGCCTGTCTGTTGCGGCCGCCAAAGTCACAACAGGCGTCCACATCGAAGGGTCCAAACTTCTCGGCGTACTTCGAGGAGTACTCTGCTCGGACACGCCAATTCTGTGAGTCTTCGGGGGGAGTCTGCCGTTTCTGCGGGTGAAGGGCCGGGGATGGAGCTGACTGCTGGGGCGCCTGCTGCGGGGGTGGTGAGTTCTGCACCTTCTCAGTGGGCGCCTCCGATGCGTCAGCTCGTGATGGCGTTCGCGTCTTCGGTGACGCCATCTGTGGAGGCGCTGGGGTCGTAGAGGCTCTTCCAGCACGTGACATGCTCCTCGTTATCCTTATCTGAGGTGGAGCTCTGTCAGGGGTTTGGTGTGGAGCTTCTGTCGGCTTCGCGCTATCAGCTTCAGGCCAGTCAGGCATGTCGAAGTCGAGGTGATCCTCCTTCATTCCCTTATAGAGCTTCGGATTAACGAGAGCGATGGTCTCCCCCATGTCCATGGCCTGTTCCGCCACGGAGAGGGTCTCCACTGCTGAGAGCCAACAGTCAACCGTCTGAGCCCAGTGGGGATGAGCTGCGGGTGGTGAGCTGGAGAAGCATTCAGACTCCAGCGTTGCCAGAGGGTCTTTCGGCAGGTCTGAGGTGGGGTCGATCACTCCTGCCTCCTTCAACCCCTCGCGAACGTCCTTGTCTTTGAAGTCGGGTCTTCTGGACAGGGCGTCTGGTACCAGCAGCAGCGCTCCCTTGATATACTCCATTCTCGGGACTCCCACCTCTACCAGATCCATGTACCAGCGCGCCTGTCTGCGGCTAAGCTCTCTGCCAGGTTCCATCAGCCATTCAAGGGGGCGGTGATCACCCTGGATGCGGAAGTTGGTGAAGATGAGGTAATGCCGCCAGGTGACGGTGGTACAGTGGTGTAGAGCACCTAGCTCACGCTCGCCGGTGTGGTAATTCTGCTCGGCGGCTGAGAACTGGCGGCTCTCGTATGCTATCACGCGCAGCCCAAGACCATCTCCATTGTCTTGCATAAGTACTCCCCCAAGAGCGATGCCGCTAGCATCCGTCTGCACCACGAAAGGCGCTGTGCCGTCTGCGGCACCCTTAATGTTGGGCAAGGCGAGCACTGGCGCTGATGTGAGGGCCTTCTTCAGCTCCTCGAAGGCCCACTGCTGCATGGGACCCCACTCCCAGGGTACGTCCGACTTGGTCAACCGGGTGAGGGGCTGAGCGATCTCGGAGAAGCAGTGGATGAACCTGCGGTAATACCCCGCTAGGCCCAAGAACTGCCTGACGTGGGTAACCGTCTCCAGCTCGGGCCAGTCCCTCACTGCAGCCACCTTGTCGTGTTGGGGTCTGCAGCCATCTGCGGAGATACAGTGGCCAAGGAACCGTAAGGATTTCTTCAACAGTTGGCACTTGGACCTCTTGAGGAAGACGCCCTTCTCCCTGCATGTCAGGAGCAGTTGTTTGACGTGCTCGTAGTGCTCTGCAGCGGTGTTGCTGAAGACGACCACATCATCGATGAAGATCCGGACAAATGGGAGATGGCCCAAGGCCCGCTGCATCCGTCGCTGGTACTGAGATGGTGAATTCTGCAGCCCCTGCGGCATGACCAACCACTCATATGACCCCATCTGGGTGGTGAAGGCGGTCTTCTCAACATCTCCTGGTGCCATCGGTACTTGCCAGAAACCATCCACCGCGTCGAACGAAGAGAAGAACTTCGCACCCTGCATCTCGTCGAACATCATCTGGATGTCTGGGAGAGGATACTTGTCCTTAACTGTCTGGCGGTTGAGGAGCCGGTAATCGATCACCAGTCGCAGCTCCTTGGGGTTCCCGGGTTTAGGGACCATCAAGCAGGGAGCTGCATAAGGGCTGGAAGAGGGTCGGATGTAGCCCTTGGACATCAGAGTCTCCACGCGTTCTCGAAGTTGGCGGAGTTCCTCTGCGGACTTCTTGTAGATGCGCTGGCAGGGAGGTCCCTTCTTGCTCAGCTCAGGGTCCAGGTTAATGTTGGCTTCATCTTGGGGGTCATGTCTGAGTCCATCGATGTTCGGTAGGGCAGTCGTCATCTCCTTCTTGTACTCCTCACCCCAGAAGTCCTGAAACTTGAGGGTCCACTCAGGGCTCACTTCTGCATCTTCAGTATCCGCAGCGGGTTCGGCGTTCTCAGAGTCGATAGCCGTGGCTGCAAAGGCAGAAGCAGTATCGTCGGGGGACTTCTCGGCCACCATGAGCCAGGCGGGCTGTATCTCCGGGTCGTCATTGCCGCGTAGCTTCTGCGTCTCCGCATACACCAGGTACTTCTTCAGCTGGGCAGGGGTCAGGAACACCTCATCCACCAATCCCGCGCAGGCCGTGCCCTTCGGAGACCTGTCCCCAGATGCTTTCCCAGGAGAACAGCCTGTGATGGTGACGCGATCCCCAATCTTGCCACTGCGGGACTTCCTGAGGAAGGAGACGGAGCCATTCCCTTCATAGCCCAGAGTGACAGGAGAGTGACTGCGCAGCCACCTTCCGCCGAGGATAACATCCACCTGTATGCCCAGTGGCAGGATCCGGAGGGCAAGGGCGTTCTCCGTATAGGTGCCCGTGGTGGTGTGCGTGTTAAACTTGGCGTACGCGGTGGCGCCAGTGATCTTCACAGATCCATCCGCCAGGGTGACTCGCATCTCGGAACCGGCTCGTGTTGTGAGGCCACATCGCTTAGCGCTCTGCTCCGAGATGAAGTTGTCAGAGGCCCCCGAGTCAATCAACACCTTGACCGTGTGCCCTCTGAGGGTTGCGTAGAATACCAGTAGTAGCGGTCCTTCTTCGTCATGTGCCGCTGCGAGGGTACCCTCGATGTCGGTCTTCCACTGAACTCCCCCATCTGTGCGTATGCTTTTGCACTTGAGGTTGGGGAGGAGGTTGTCCGAGGCCTCGCGGCATTCTTCCAACGTTTGCCTACACGCGGCGTAGAACTCCTCATCCAGCAAATCAACATCTTCAGGCGGATGACTGACGAGGTTGTCTGCACTCGCCGTCAGCAGGGTGCCCGCTGAGGTGCATTCGCTCGAGGTGGGGCTGACATGAGTGGTGTCGCTGGTGGTAGGGCTCACATGGGTGGTGTCACTGGTAGTAGGGCTCACATGTGTAGTGCCACTGGTGGTAGGGCTAACATGGGTAGTGCCGCTTACTGTGGGGCTCACGTGGGTAGCGACACTATTGGTGAGACTGCCATGGGTGAGAGGATCCTCGTCATGCTGAGGGCTGCCAGCAGGGGAGTTGTGGGCGAGCTGGTGGGAGCTCTGGTGGTCAGTTCTCGTCTGAGGGGTCCCAGCTGCTGCCATCTGCTGGGTGAAGCAGAGCGAGTTGACCGAGGACTCCTCTTCCATCACCTCAGGGTCTTCAGCGATGGGGTGGCTGTCGAGACAGGGTGGCGCTTCATCCGCTTCATGCGTTTGACGGTGGTCATCTGCTGGGTGAAGCAAAGCGAACTGGGTGCGGAGGTCTCCTCCGCCTCTGAGCAGTAGGATGAACCTTCGGGGTTTCCTCCCGGAGTGGCCGGCGCGTTATCATGGTGCGAAGATGTGGTCTCTGCTGTGGGCTCGGCCAGTGAGGATGATGGAGGGGATGCTCCCAAGGGGCTGGGACCCAGCTTCCTCATCTTGTACTGGTGTACTGCGTGCAGACTGCACCAGGCACCAGGTAAACCCACATCTCCCGCTGTCCCAGGTATCGTGCCCACTTCAGTGTCCAGGGTGCAGAGGGATGTCGAAGACCTCGCTGCTGCTCTTCGTGCGCCCTCCTTTTCCCACAGCCTGCTACCTGGGGAAGAGTCTGGACTCGAAGTGGCGATTGCCTTTTGCTGCTCGGCAGGCGACAGCTCTCTCCAAGCCACGTAGAGGTCGTGGGAGCTGGTGTTAGAGGATTCGGGGACTTGCTGGCGACCGTCGTGTGAAAGGAGGTGCCACAATGCTATGCGCTGATGGCCTTCCTTGCGATCTTGAGGTTCGCGGGCAATGCGTATCCTCTCTGCCAGCTGGTTGGCGCGGTTCACGCGTTCCTTTGGCGATCGACTCCCAGAGTGTACGCGGCTGCGGACGCGCTCCGACATTTTATCCACCAGGTCCTTGGCAGCCTCTGGGGACTTGCGCAGAGCTCTGCGGACCTTCTGCATGGCGACTTCGAGGGGGAGGGAGTACAGATCTCTCTTCCAGTGCCACGCAGTTAGCCTTTTCCGTGGGTCTGCGAGGTTGGACTGATAGATGGGCAGCGGTAGGACAACACGCGGTCGGGGGCGAAGGTCGCGGGGCTCTCCGCGGTTGTTGCCCATAATGGGGGGTCTGTGCCGGGGAAGTCGCCGTCCCCTCCGACCCTCGATCCTCGCTTGTGTATAAGCGGGACCGTCATCAAGAGGTAGCGACGGCTCATCGAAGGGGGTGCTTCCTGCGAGAGGGTGGCTGGACAAGTCATCCCTCGGCGGCGATGGGGCACCAGCTGAGCGGTAGGTGCGTCGCAAGCGGGTCCCAGAGGTGAAGGCCACACTCTTGGGGTGGGGACGTTGGCCCCAAGGGTCTCTGCGTCCTCGGGCGCGACGGGGTTCCACTGGTTCTGACCGCTTCTCCAGGGCGGAGAGGGTCTGATCATCAGGGCAAGACCTCACTTCCCCGAAGGGCAGGGTCTGGGGCTGGCCGCCGGCCAGTCATTCATCGCTCTCCACCAGGGGAAGGCCGTCACCCTCCACAAGCTCGATGCCCGCAAGGGCCGCCAGGGTCTGATAGCTCTGCTCGTCCTCACAGGTAGCGAGAGCCAGGACCTCCTCGGAGAACTCTTCTGGGACGCCATCCACCGAGGAGATGTCCTCCTGCTGCTCGATGGCCCAAACGACGGCGGCTACATACCCAGGGGAGTTCGCCAGTCGAGCGGGTGCATTGGCCCTCCACTCCTTGAGCTTAGCCTCGTCCGTACAGTTACGGACGATGTGCTCCGCAGAGCCACAGGCGAAGCACCGGCGGACTTTCGGAGCATCAGGGCGGGAGAGGCCAGGTGGTGGTGGCAAAGGAGTCACTGCCGCGGCGACGGTGGTGGCAGGCCCGTTCTCCAGCATGGCAAGAGCTGGGCGGTTCGAAGAGGGGGTACGCCTGTAGAAGGGGGTGCGAGGTGGTGGGTTAGCGAAGGAAACGGCACGGGGAGGACGGTCTTGAGAGCGTCTCTGAGCCGCCTCCGTGTCAATGTCGCTCTCCACCTCCTCAGCAACTTCCCGAATCTTCAACAAGGCGTTGTGGGTGCCTGGGATGTCGTCAGCGACGGCCTTCCTCTCCCACTCTTCTGGTTTGGAGACATCCAAGTGGATGGCTCTCAGGCGCCGCATCACCTTGGGTGCATATTTCAGCCCCCGGCGGTACGTAGAGAGCATCGACAAGTTGGTCATCTCCACGCAATTTGGGACTCTGCCGGCCAAGAAGTTGACGGAGGCCATGCGGGTCTCCAGTCGCGAGAAATACTCCGCCGCGGTCTCGCTCACCGCCTGCTTCAGGGCAATGGCCTCGCCGTGTGCGTTCTCCAGGTAGGCCTGCGTCAGAGAGCACACCGCCAGATCGCTGAAGAACACATCCAGGTCCCCGTAGCGTTGGTGCCAAGCTTGCTCGGACCCAAAGGTCCCCGCCGCGCGCTCCAAGAACTTTCTCTGCTGGTCTTGAAGAGTGTATACTAGGAAGGATTTCTGTTAAAAACTGTTAATGATGTGTTAAAAAATGTTAATCGAGTGTTAAATAGTGTTAATGTGGAAACTGGGTGTTAATCAAGTGTTAATACGCGAAAAATTTCATAATGGGCTATATTATAGGCGGAAAAGTGTTAATGAGGTGTGAAGAAAGTGTTAAACGTTGGCGAGGGAGTGTTAATGGGACAGTTCAGGAGTGTTAACGGAAGGCTGCATCTGTTAATCGCGGTATAATCACGCTGCTGCGAATTATATTGGAGCCAGAACACACGCCTGTTTCGCCGATGCATTTGAAAAGTGTTAATACCCAGCGCAGCCACCGTGATGTGGGTGTCCTGGCGAGATAATCATTTCAAAATGCAGTCGCCACTGACAACGCCCATACCCATCGACGATCGACAGGATCATCTACGGTAGATATAGGTGCATCCGCGAACACCAAACGCATGAAGACCTTATTAAGACCTATCTAGCTACGTACGTAGGATGGAACGATAGTTGGACGTAGGTAGCTTGCGAAATCATTTCTGAGCTGACGTTCTGCCCGAGCAGACCAGCATATATAATATATTTGTTACGAGAGAAACCCGAGTCTGTAAAATTTGTAAGGTGCTAAATCGTTGCACGGTCGCTGTTACGTATATTTTTATCCACACGTTTATAGACTGCAAACCAAAGGGTGGGGTTGCGTGGTGTTCGTTCATAACAGATGGATGACCAGTGGAGCGCAAACTTGGCGACTGCTGGAAAGCAACCGCGAACTGCTACTAACGCGGTAAGTGCAGATTGTGGAACAGAATCTTCGTTTATTTTAAGTGTGAGTAAACTGATGCGGGCGATGTTCAGGCTCCCGGTGGCGCACATCGGGGCGCGGGGTTAGTTGGGCCCGCTAAGGTAAACGCCGGCACCGGAGCATTTATGCAAGCCTCTTGTCCCTGTTTTTTTAAGGGTGTTCTTCGTATAAGCCGGAGGTCACGCTGGGGACATACCGTCGCCAGCGTGGCCTGCTTCTGGTTGGTTGAAGTGTTTCATTTTCGTGTTCACCGGGTTTCATTTTTTTACATGTGTTGAAGCCTCTGCGGACCGTGTAGCGCGTGCGCTGATCGCCAACGGGCCGGTCGCGCAACGATGCGGCGGTTATGCAAGCCTCTTGTCCCTGTTTTTTAAGGGTGTTCTTCATATAAGCCGGAGGTCACGCTGGGGACATACCGTCGCCAGCGTGGCCTGCTTCTGGTTGGTTGAAGTGTTTCATTTTCGTGTTCACCGGGTTTCATTTTTTAATGTGTTGAAGCCTCTGCGGACCGTGTAGCGCGTGCGCTGATCGCCAACGGGCCGGTCGCGCAACGATGCGGCGGTTATGCAAGCCTCTTGTCCCTGTTTTTTTAAGGGTGTTCTTCATATAAGCCGGAGGTCACGCTGGGGACATACCGTCGCCAGCGTGGCCTGCTTCTGGTTGGTTGAAGTGTTTCATTTTCGTGTTCACCGGGTTTCATTTTTTAATGTGTTGAAGCCTCTGCGGACCGTGTAGCGCGTGCGCTGATCGCCAACGGGCCGGTCGCGCAACGATGCGGCGGTTATGCAAGCCTCTTGTCCCTGTTTTTTTAAGGGTGTTCTTCATATAAGCCGGAGGTCACGCTGGGGACATACCGTCGCCAGCGTGGCCTGCTTCTGGTTGGTTGAAGTGTTTCATTTTCGTGTTCACCGGGTTTCATTTTTTTAATGTGTTGAAGCCTCTGCGGACCGTGTAGCGCGTGCGCTGATCGCCAACGGGCCGGTCGCGCAACGATGCGGCGGTTATGCAAGCCTCTTGTCCCTGTGTTTTTAAGGGTGTTCTTCATATAAGCCGGAGGTCACGCTGGGGACATACCGTCGCCAGCGTGGCCTGCTTCTGGTTGGTTGAAGTGTTTCATTTTCGTGTTCACCGGGTTTCATTTTTTATGTGTTGAAGCCTCTGCGGACCGTGTAGCGCGTGCGCTGATCGCCAACGGGCCGGTCGCGCAACGATGCGGCGGTTATGCAAGCCTCTTGTCCCTGTGTTTTTAAGGGTGATCTTCATATAAGCCGGAGGTCACGCTGGGGACATACCGTCGCCAGCGTGGTATGCTTCTCGTCGTTTGAAGTGTTTCATTTTTCGTGTTCACCGGGTTTCATTTTTTTACATGTGTTGAAGCCTCTGCGGACCGTGTAGCACGTGCGCTGATCGCCAACGGGCCGGTCGCGCAACGATGCGGCGGGTTATGCAAGCCTCTTGTCCCTGTTTTTTTTAAGGGTGATCTTCATATAAGCCGGAGGTCACGCTGGGGACATACCGTCGCCAGCGGTCGTCTTTTGGATGATGAAGTGCTTCCGGTTGTTTGTTGCGTCCTACTTAGGAAGCTCCATCAGCGACCGCAGCCGAAGCTGGAGGGGGTGCCTCCGCCCCCCCCGCTGCTGAAGACGCGGCGGCTGCGGCTGGCAGCAAGGTACGCATTGCACCCGCCATTCCCGCTTCCTCACACTGAGAAATAAACGCGGTAAACTGGTGGTAAAATGTGGTAACCTGGTGGTAAATTGTGGTAAATTGGTGTTTTACCACCATCATACTAATAGTGGCGTTATAAATCCCGTGGGTAATTTCCTATTGGTAACGTGGAAGAATTCTAACACGATTTTACCACATTTACTTATAGCGCGGTAATTATATATTATTGTTTACCATTGCTATATATAATTTACCATGGTACCCCCCTATGACCGGTAAATTGACCCCCAATGGTAAAATTACCACATATGACCGGTAAATTGACCCCCAATGGTAAAATTACCACATATGACCGGTAAATTTACCACGGTATGACCACGGGTGGACACGTGGCAGGCAGGATGCACTATGAGGCCACGTGTGCAAGATTAGTGCAAGTGGCAAGCAGGCATGGAATGTTACATAACTGTTACCAGATATGCTATGCTAGGATCTTGCAGGCGGCATACTAGCTAGGAGGGTCCAACTATGTCTATCAATACGGCGTGCTATATTTGCAAAAGCTAATTTCATACGTTTTCTGCATCGGAGATCTTGCAGCTTTCCGCCAAGCCGTCTTCCAAATTCCCCGCCTGTCACACATGCAACCCATGGCATCCATCCCGCGACACACCCTACCTTAACCATTAGCTGAGTCACGCTTGAACAATCACACACAACCACTTCCCAGCACATGCCAGCACCGCGGCCGCCATAGCCAACACACAACGCGCCTCCCGTTTCATGGCACCGCCACCCCACCTGACCCACGTGTGTGTCTCACCGCCGTCGCCAACCCCCTTGGCCGCCGATTCGCGACCGCAAAAGAAGCACGCACAAGCGCTAACAAGGGTTAGTATCCACCCACCCCGCGCCTGATTCGGCGCGAAGTGGGATAGACACCCTTGATTGATCACACGGTCATGTCCACTCCCCACCCCAAGCCAGCACCGCGCCACGCTCCTCCCGTTTCATGGCACCGCCGCCCCACCTGACCCACGTGTGTGTCTCACCGCCGGCGCCAACCCCCTTGGCCGCCGATTCGCGACCGTAGAAGAAGCACGCACAAGCGCTAACAAGGGTTAGTATCCACCCACCCCGCGCCTGATTCGGCGCGAAGTGGGATAGACACCCTTGATTGATCACATCATGTCCACTCCCCAGCCCAAGCCAACACCGCGCCACGCTCCTCCCGTTTCATGGCACCGCCGCCCCACCTGACCCACGTGTGTGTCTCACCGCCGTCGCCAACCCCCTTGGCCGCCGATTCGCGACCGTAGAAGAAGCACGCACAAGCGCTAACAAGGGTTAGTATCCACCCACCCGCGCCTGATTCGGCGCGAAGTGGGATAGACACCCTTGATTGATCGCACGATCATGTCCACTCCCCACCCCAAGCCAACACCGCGCCACGCTCCTCCCGTTTCACGGCACCGCCGCCCCACCTGACCCACGTGCGTGTCTCACCGCCGTCGCCAACCCCCTTGGCCGCTGATTCGCGACCGCAGAAGAAGCACGCACAAGCGCTAACAAGGGCTAGTATCCACCCACCCCGCGCCTGATTCGGCGCGAAGTGGGATAGACACCCTTGATTGATCACACAATCATGTCCACTCCCCACCCCAAGCCAGCACCACGCCACGCTCCTCCCGTTTCACGGCACCGCCGCCCCACCTGGCCCACGTGCGTGTCTCACCGCCGTCGCCAACCCCCTTGGCCGCTGATTCGCGACCGCAGGAGAAGCACGCACAAGCGCTAACAAGGGTTAGTATCCACCCACCCCGCGCCTGATTCGGCGCGAAGTGGGATAGACACCCTTGATTGATCACACAATCATGTCCACTCCCCAGCCCAAGCCAGCACCGCGCCACGCTCCTCCCGTTTCACGACACCGCCGCCCCACCTGACCCACATGTGTGTCTCACCGCCGTCGCCAACCCCCTTGGCCGCTGATTCGCGACCGCAGAAGAAGCACGCACAAGCGCTAACAAGGGTTAGTATCCACCCACCCCGCGCCTGATTCGGCGCGAAGTGGGATAGACACCCTTGATTGATCACACAATCATGTCCACTCCCCACCCCAAGCCAACACCGCGCCACGCTCCTCCCGTTTCATGGCACCGCCGCCCCACCTGACCCACGTGCGTGTCTCACCGCCGTCGCCAACCCCCTTGGCCGCCGATTCGCGACCGTAGAAGAAGCACGCACAAGCGCTAACAAGGGTTAGTATCCACCCACCCCGCGCCTGATTCGGCGCGAAGTGGGATAGACACCCTTGATTGATCACACAATCATGTCCACTCCCCAGCCCAAGCCAGCACCGCGCCACGCTCCTCTTGTTTCACGACACCGCCGCCCCACCTGACCCACGTGTGTGTCTCACCGCCGTCGCCAACCCCCTTGGCCGCTGATTCGCGGCCGCAGAAGAAGCACGCACAAGCGCTAACAAGGGTTAGTATCCACCCACCCCGCGCCTGATTCGGCGCGAAGTGGGATAGACACCCTTGATTGATCGCACGATCATGTCCACTCCCCAGCCCAAGCCGACACCGCGTTACGCTCCTCCCGTTTCATGGCACCGCCGCCCCACCTGACCCACGTGTGTGTCTCACCGCCGTCGCCAACCCCCTTGGCCGCCGATTCGCGACCGTAGAAGAAGCACGCACAAGCGCTAACAAGGTTTAGTATCCACCCACCCCGCGCCTGATTCGGCGCGAAGTGGGATAGACACCCTTGATTGATCACACAATCATGTCCACTCCTCACCCCAAGCCGACACCACGCCACGCTCCTCCCGTTTCACGGCACCGCCGCCCCACCTGGCCCACGTGCGTGTCTCACCGCCGTCGCCAACCCCCTTGGCCGCTGATTCGCGACCGCAGAAGAAGCACGCACAAGCGCTAACAAGGGCTAGTATCCACCCACCCCGCGCCTGATTCGGCGCGAAGTGGGATAGACACCCTTGATTGATCGCACGATCATGTCCACTCCCCACCCCAAGCCAACACCGCGCCACGCTCCTCCCGTTTCATGGCACCGCCGCCCCACCTGACCCACGTGCGTGTCTCACCGCCGTCGCCAACCCCCTTGGCCGCTGATTCGCGACCGCAGAAGAAGCACGCACAAGCGCTAACAACGGCTAGTATCCACCCACCCCGCGCCTGATTCGGCGCGAAGTGGGATAGACACCCTTGGTTGATCACACAATCATGTCCACTCCCCAGCCCAAGCCAACACCGCGCCACGCTCCTCCCGTGTCACGGCACCGCCGCCCCACCTGACCCACGTGCGTGTCTCACCGCCGTCGCCAACCCCCTTGGCCGCTGATTCGCGACCGTAGAAGAAGCACGCACAAGCGCTAACAAGGGTTAGTATCCACCCACCCCGCGCCTGATTCGGCGCGAAGTGGGATAGACACCCTTGATTGATCACACGATCATGCCCACTCCCCACCCCAAGCCAACACCGCGCCACGCTCCTCCCGTTTCACGACACCGCCGCCCCACCTGACCCACGTGCGTGTCTCACCGCCGTCGCCAACCCCCTTGGCCGCTGATTCGCGACCGCAGAAGAAGCACGCACAAGCGCTAACAAGGGTTAGTATCCACCCACCCCGCGCCTGATTCGGCGCGAAGTGGGATAGACACCCTTGGTTGATCACGCATGTCCACTCCCCAGCCCAAGCCGACACCACGCCCGCCACAGCCAACACGCACCGCGCCATGGATGCCTCTCCCCTTTTTGCCGCACCGCACCGCGGCCCCCTAAGACACCTACCCACCCTCCCCGCATCTCGTCACGGCCCGCCGTGAGCGTGTATTTTCCCGTACGTGCGCATGACCTAGATATACTGGAGCTGGATATACTGGAACCTTGGAACAGCTGCCACGCCAGCAAGGGCACGTACAGCAAAGCACGTGAAGTGGATTCAGAAAGGGAGTGAGCCGGACCCAACACCAGGTACTAATCGCCAAGGTTGAGGCAAGGAGTGAGACCGTACAACGCACAAACTGAGGGGGGGAGCTCACAGCAGGCGCGCCGAGCCCTGTGCCCCGATCCAGAAGGAAAAAAGGCGGGTGAATCGCCGCTGGCTTTCTAACCAGTACCTCACTTTCCGAGCGAGTGGAAAGGCTCCGAGGGGAGTGAAAAGGCATCCCCCTAGTCGTAACTCGAGGGGGCACACGAGCAGGCAACGCGACCGCTGCCCCTATGGAATGCAGCAGAAGGCGGGCCACCGTAGCTTGCCCTCAACGTGCGAGTTGGGAAATCCCACTCTGAAAAGAAAGTGCCAGCCCGCGTGGATCTGACCTTCTTTGCCGGCTTCTTCTCCTCCTCGGCCTCCTCCATTTCCTCCTCACCCTGCAGGTCCCAGTTGTAAGTTAGAGAAAAGAAAGTCCGCGTCGCCGACTTGCTATATGAAGGCTCTGGCCGGGATGTGCTTCTTCGATGGAAGCGCAGTAAGCGGGGGAATACCCAGTGGCCGCTCACGACCAACAGCAACGGCGAGGAGGAATACCCAGTGGCCGCTCACGACCAGCAGCAACGGCGAGGGGGAATACCCAGTGGCCGCTCACGACCAGCAGCAACGGCGAGGGGGACTATTATTGGGCCCCTTACACATAACAGGACCGGACCATCAGTGGATCCCTCACACGGGGAGGGTGGGACAGCTGGATTGTGCCACAGTTCAGCGATGAGTGCTTCCTTGGGATCAACTACTTGCCCCATCACAACAGGAGGGGAAAGTCATGAGAAGTGGGGAGGAGGCATATGCACCTGACACTGGAGTGTCTCCGCCTTTAACCTCGCCGTGGCGAGCTCCTTCTCTGTGACCTCCAGCTGCGTCTTCATCTGGCGGGCCTGGGTCTGCGCCTCCAGCGTGCGCGCCTCTGCGCTGTGTGCCATCTTCTCCAGCTGCACATCACTCACCAGCGAGCCCGGCCACGCAGCGGCGCCTCACATAGCCCCAAGGCTCCCCTCTGAAACAACCTTTGAACCCGGTGCCAGCATACCAGCTCCCATCTTAGAGGCCGGGCCTGAAGACTGGTTTGCGTCGGCAGTCTGCGGGAGCACTGGCATGTAACACAACACCAAGGAGCAGTGTGAACGGGGCATAAGGGTCTCTGTGCACACACCTACCCGCCCGCGGAAACCTCTCCATACCGGAAGGCAGGAGTGATAACATAGGAGCGCATGGAATACCGCAATCGGATTCTCGGTGCACAATATGGGGCGCAACCGTTGTTAATTACTCGAAGCAGAACCGGCCACTTTGCGCTGCCCGTTCACTGCAGTTAGTTACCGCCGCATGCGCGCCGCGCGGCAGCTCCCGGTTGGCGAATTACACACCTTCCCATAGCTATGTTGCGTGTCGATGAGCTCATTTCGATGACGCGCAATGGTGGACACGACGTAGGTCGGGTTGTTGCGCGTTTGAAGGGTGCGCAGTCCAGGCGATCCGGACCCAGCGCCCCAGCTTTCTGTGTGCGCGGGCGTACAGCCGCGTTAGAAAGAAGCAGAAGAGTACAGACTGGTAATGTGTATTGCGCACGAGCTCGAGAGGTAAGGAGATGGAGCGCACCTCGCGCAAGGGTAGCTCGATGTCCGGATCGAACTCCTTCAATTTGGTCTCGCAGAGAGAGCGGTAGTCTGAGGCCGGTTCGAGTTCATCGGCCTGCCGGCAAGAAGCGCACAATGCGGAATCGGTGGCTCGAGTTCGGTCCGTGTGGGCTGATATATCTAGGTTGCCGCTTGAACGAGAAAGATAAAAGAAACGGGTTTCCGGCACGACCCTCTCGAGGAAGCCTCGGAGGAAGCCACACGTGCAGGAGTGTAACCGCATGGAAGCCAGCCTTCTGATTCAACGCCCTAACACCGGACATAACACATGGTTTTCAAAGTTTTGTGCGATGGCGTGGTCTGTGGGCAGTTTTTTTGAGGAGGATTTGCCTACCCGAAACAGAGGTTGGAGAGAGGTCAGGTATAAAATAGGAATCGAGTAAGTAATAGCCAGTCGAGTACCGCTACTGCGTTCTTCAGCCTTAACAAACTCTCACATAATTCCTGAGACGTGAAGGGTTGGTTTAAAACAAGATAGAAAGATCAAAACAGGGACAACAAGTGGGAAGCAAAACACAGGCGCCTCTTTATCACTTTCTGAAAGCCTCTACGCAACAAGCTTGCTTCGCTCTCATTCCCGTGGTGGAAAAAAACTACAGCGTACAGCAGGGCTGAACGCCGAATCTAGAAAACCGTCGCATGGACTACCTTAGCGGCCTTCTTTTTCTCGCGTCGCTTCTTGCTTCTGCTCGCTCCCTTTTCTGAAGTCGGAGCGCCGTTTACAACATCCGTAACGACTCCGTTTCCCGCCTACAAAGAAATAAGACCCCCGCATATATCGATTTTCCAGGAGGATGACAGTTGACGTGTCCGATTGCATAGCACGCTGAAACATCAGGAAGATCCTAGGGTTCCTCTCGTGCAAATCGAACTCGCAAAAACTAACTACAAACAGTTCCTTACACAGCCGCATTGCATGGCCGAAGAAACCAAAAAGTCTACTACCGTAAATTTATTTCGAGGCGATGAACGTCCAAGTGGGTAAAAGAGGAATGAAGGCGCTACCTCCTCAGCACCGTTGACTTCAAGATCAGCTCCCATTATGACCACTGTTCGAAGACTTAGGTATCAGACGTGTTTACAGGGATTCGGAAACTAATATATCCCCCTAGGTCCCAAAAAAATGCCACGAGGGACACGGGAAGACTAAGTATCGAGCTGAGAGGAACGTGAGCTGCACCCTCTGCTCGCTGCGTGCTCGAATTTGCCGACTCTTTGGCCTTCGAGACGGTAGGCTCCTTGCCTGTTGAGTCCGTAAAAAGTAGTTTGCGGCAGAATGAATAGCAAGCTCGCCCCCGGGGACTGGACGGGCACGGCGCTCCACTCCTTTCAAATTCTACCTTGCGTTGGTGACACAGACCAGAGAATTGCACATCTCGATCTGAGACCATTCCCGATCCTCGTTTACCACGATTTACCAGCTCCGTCTCTATATTTATACTACATTGCGAAGTTTTATATCCATTTACCATTAGGCCACGACCATTTACCATTCCAGATCCTCGTTTACCACGCTCCGTTCTGAAATTACCAGGCTTTTACCATGCTTCAACCTATGTTACCGCAAATTACCAATGATTTACCGTCAGTTATTTTTTTTTCATAAATATTTTAACGTTTACCACCTGATTACCACCCCACATAGGGGCTTACCGCCGTTTACCACCAGTTTACCACATTTTAACACCAGTTTACCACATTCTACCACGATTCCTTCTCAGTGT
>LGRX02027806.1:0-26548 GCA_001247695.2 Cymbomonas tetramitiformis | reverse complement strand
TGATCGCACGATCATGTCCACTCCCCAGCCCAAGCCAACACCGCGCCACGCTCCTCCCGTTTCATGGCACCGCCGCCCCACCTGACCCACGTGCGTGTCTCACCGCCGTCGCCAACCCCCTTGGCCGCCGATTCGCGACCGCAAAAGAAGCACGCACAAGCGCTAACAAGGGCTAGTATCCACCCACCCCGCGCCTGATTCGGCGCGAAGTGGGATAGACACCCTTGGTTGATCACACAATCATGTCCACTCCCCAGCCCAAGCCGACACCGAGTTACGCTCCTCCCGTTTCATGGCACCGCCGCCCCAGCCACCTGACCCACGTGTGTGTCTCACCGCCGTCGCCGACCCCCTTGGCCGCCGATTCGCGACCGTAGAAGAAGCACGCACAAGCGCTAACAAGGGTTAGTATCCACCCACCCCGCGCCTGATTCGGCGCGAAGTGGGATAGACACCCTTGATTGATCACACAATCATGTCCACTCCCCAGCCCAAGCCAGCACCGCGCCACGCTCCTCCCGTTTCACGACACCGCCGCCCCACCTGACCCACATGTGTGTCTCACCGCCGTCGCCAACCCCCTTGGCCGCTGATTCGCGACCGCAGAAGAAGCACGCACAAGCGCTAACAAGGGTTAGTATCCACCCACTCCGCGCCTGATTCGGCGCGAAGTGGGATAGACACCCTTGATTGATCGCACGATCATGTCCACTCCCCACCCCAAGCCAACACCGCGCCACGCTCCTCCCGTTTCATGGCACCGCCGCCCCACCTGACCCACGTGTGTGTCTCACCGCCGTCGCCAACCCCCTTGGCCGCCGATTCGCGACCGTAGAAGAAGCACGCACAAGCGCTAACAAGGGTTAGTATCCACCCACCCCGCGCCTGATTCGGCGCGAAGTGGGATAGACACCCTTGATTGATCACACAATCATGTCCACTCCCCAGCCCAAGCCAGCACCGCGCCACGCTCCTCTTGTTTCACGACACCGCCGCCCCACCTGACCCACGTGTGTGTCTCACCGCCGTCGCCAACCCCCTTGGCCGCTGATTCGCGGCCGCAGAAGAAGCACGCACAAGCGCTAACAAGGGTTAGTATCCACCCACCCCGCGCCTGATTCGGCGCGAAGTGGGATAGACACCCTTGATTGATCGCACGATCATGTCCACTCCCCAGCCCAAGCCAACACCGCGCCACGCTCCTCCCGTTTCATGGCACCGCCGCCCCACCTGACCCATGTGTGTGTCTCACCGCCGTCGCCAACCCCCTTGGCCGCCGATTCGCGACCGTAGAAGAAGCACGCACAAGCGCTAACAAGGGCTAGTATCCACCCACCCCGCGCCTGATTCGGCGCGAAGTGGGATAGACACCCTTGATTGATCACACAACCATGTCCACTCCCCACCCCAAGCCAGCACCGCGCCACGCTCCTCCCGTTTCACGGCACCGCCGCCCCACCTGACCCACGTGCGTGTCTCGCCGCCGTCGCCCACCCCCTTGGCCGCTGATTCGCGACCGCAAAAGAAGCACGCACAAGCGCTAACAAGGGCTAGTATCCACCCACCCCGCGCCTGATTCGGCGCGAAGTGGGATAGACACCCTTGATTGATCACACAATCATGTCCACTCCTCACCCCAAGCCGACACCACGCCACGCTCCTCCCGTTTCACGTCACCGCCGCCCCACCTGGCCCACGTGCGTGTCTCACCGCCGTCGCCAACCCCCTTGGCCGCCGATTCGCGACCGCAAAAGATGCACGCACAAGCGCTAACAAGGGCTAGTATCCACCCACCCCGCGCCTGATTCGGCGCGAAGTGGGATAGACACCCTTGATTGATCACACAATCATGTCCACTCCCCACCCCAAGCCAACACCGCGCCACGCTCCTCCCGTTTCACGACACCGCCGCCCCACCTGACCCACGTGCGTGTCTCACCGCCGTCGCCAACCCCCTTGGCCGCTGATTCGCGACCGCAGAAGAAGCACGCACAAGCGCTAACAAGGGTTAGTATCCACCCACTCCGCGCCTGATTCGGCGCACAGTGGGATAGACATCCTTGGTTGATCACGCATGTCCACTCCCCAGCCCAAGCCGACACCACGCCCGCCACAGCCAACACGCACCGCGCCATGGATGCCTCTCCCCTTTTTGCCGCACCGCACCGCGGCCCCCTAAGACACCTACCCACCCTCCCCGCATCTCGTCACGGCCCGCCGTGAGCGTGTATTTTCCCGTACGTGCGCATGACCTAGATATACTGGAACTGGATATCCTGGAACCTTGGAACAGCTGCCACGCCAGCAAGGGCACGTACAGCAAAGCACGTGAAGTGGATTCAGAAAGGGAGTGAGCCGGACCCAACACCAGGTACTAATCGCCAAGGTTGAGGCAAGGAGTGAGACCGTACAACGCACAAACTGAGGGGGGGAGCTCACAGCAGGCGCGCCGAGCCCTGTGCCCCGATCCAGAAGGAAAAAAGGCTGGTGAATCGCCGCTGGCTTTCTAACCAGTACCTCACTTTCCGAGCGAGTGGAAAGGCTCCGAGGGGAGTGAAAAGGCATCCCCCCTAGTCGTAACTCGAGGGGGCACACGAGCAGGCAACGCGACCGCTGCCCCTATGGAATGCAGCAGAAGGCGGGCCACCGTAGCTTACCCTCAACGTGCGAGTTGGGAAATCCCACTCTGAAAAGAAAGTGCCAGCCCGCGTGGATCTGACCTTCTTTGCCGGCTTCTTCTCCTCCTCGGCCTCCTCCATTTCCTCCTCACCCTGCAGGTCCCAGTTGTAAGTTAGAGAAAAGAAAGTCCGCGTCGCCGACTTGCTATATGAAGGCTCTGGCCGGGATGTGCTTCTTCGATGGAAGCGCAGTAAGCGGGGGAATACCCAGTGGCCGCTCACGACCAACAGCAACGGCGAGGAGGAATACCCAGTGGCCGCTCACGACCAGCAGCAACGGCGAGGGGGAATACCCAGTGGCCGCTCACGACCAGCAGCAACGGCGAGGGGGACTATTATTGGGCCCCTTACACATAACAGGACCGGACCATCAGTGGATCCCTCACACGGGGAGGGTGGGACAGCTGGATTGTGCCACAGTTCAGCGATGAGTGCTTCCTTGGGATCAACTACTTGCCCCATCACAACAGGAGGGGAAAGTCATGAGAAGTGGGGAGGAGGCATATGCACCTGACACTGGAGTGTCTCCGCCTTTAACCTCGCCGTGGCGAGCTCCTTCTCTGTGACCTCCAGCTGCGTCTTCATCTGGCGGGCCTGGGTCTGCGCCTCCAGCGTGCGCGCCTCTGCGCTGTGTGCCATCTTCTCCAGCTGCACATCACTCACCAGCGAGCCCGGCCACGCAGCGGCGCCTCACATAGCCCCAAGGCTCCCCTCTGAAACAACCTTTGAACCCGGTGCCAGCATACCAGCTCCCATCTTAGAGGCCGGGCCTGAAGACTGGTTTGCGTCGGCAGTCTGCGGGAGCACTGGCATGTAACACAACACCAAGGAGCAGTGTGAACGGGGCATAAGGGGCTCTGTGCACACACCTACCCGCCCGCGGAAACCTCTCCATACCGGAAGGCAGGAGTGATAACATAGGAGCGCATGGAATACCGCAATCGGATTCTCGGTGCACAATATGGGGCGCAACCGTTGTTAATTACTCGAAGCAGAACCGGCCACTTTGCGCTGCCCGTTCACTGCAGTTAGTTACCGCCGCATGCGCGCCGCGCGGCAGCTCCCGGTTGGCGAATTACACACCTTCCCATAGCTATGTTGCGTGTCGATGAGCTCATTTCGATGACGCGCAATGGTGGACACGACGTAGGTCGGGTTGTTGCGCGTTTGAAGGGTGCGCAGTCCAGGCGATCCGGACCCAGCGCCCCAGCTTTCTGTGTGCGCGGGCGTACAGCCGCGTTAGAAAGAAGCAGAAGAGTACAGACTGGTAATGTGTATTGCGCACGAGCTCGAGAGGTAAGGAGATGGAGCGCACCTCGCGCAAGGGTAGCTCGATGTCCGGATCGAACTCCTTCAATTTGGTCTCGCAGAGAGAGCGGTAGTCTGAGGCCGGTTCGAGTTCATCGGCCTGCCGGCAAGAAGCGCACAATGCGGAATCGGTGGCTCGAGTTCGGTCCGTGTGGGCTGATATATCTAGGTTGCCGCTTGAACGAGAAAGATAAAAGAAACGGGTTTCCGGCACGACCCTCTCGAGGAAGCCTCGGAGGAAGCCACACGTGCAGGAGTGTAACCGCATGGAAGCCAGCCTTCTGATTCAACGCCCTAACACCGGACATAACACATGGTTTTCAAAGTTTTGTGCGATGGCGTGGTCTGTGGGCAGTTTTTTTGAGGAGGATTTGCCTACCCGAAACAGAGGTTGGAGAGAGGTCAGGTATAAAATAGGAATCGAGTAAGTAATAGCCAGTCGAGTACCGCTACTGCGTTCTTCAGCCTTAACAAACTCTCACATAATTCCTGAGACGTGAAGGGTTGGTTTAAAACAAGATAGAAAGATCAAAACAGGGACAGCAAGTGGGAAGCAAAACACAGGCGCCTCTTTATCACTTTCTGAAAGCCTCTACGCAACAAGCTTGCTTCGCTCTCATTCCCGTGGTGGAAAAAAACTACAGCGTACAGCAGGGCTGAACGCCGAATCTAGAAAACCGTCGCATGGACTACCTTAGCGGCCTTCTTTTTCTCGCGTCGCTTCTTGCTTCTGCTCGCTCCCTTTTCTGAAGTCGGAGCGCCGTTTACAACATCCGTAACGACTCCGTTTCCCGCCTACAAAGAAATAAGACCCCCGCATATATCGATTTTCCAGGAGGATGACAGCTGACGTGTCCGATTGCATAGCACGCTGAAACATCAGGAAGATCCTAGGGTTCCTCTCGTGCAAATCGAACTCGCAAAAACTAACTACAAACAGTTCCTTACACAGCCGCATTGCATGGCCGAAGAAACCAAAAAGTCTACTACCGTAAATTTATTTCGAGGCGATGAACGTCCAAGTGGGTAAAAGAGGAATGAAGGCGCTACCTCCTCAGAACCGTTGACTTCAAGATCAGCTCCCATTATGACCACTGTTCGAAGACTTAGGTATCAGACGTGTTTACAGGGATTCGGAAACTAATATATCCCCCTAGGTCCCAAAAAAATGCCACGAGGGACACGGGAAGACTAAGTATCGAGCTGAGAGGAACGTGAGCTGCACCCTCTGCTCGCTGCGTGCTCGAATTTGCCGACTCTTTGGCCTTCGAGACGGTAGGCTCCTTGCCTGTTGAGTCCGTAAAAAGTAGTTTGCGGCAGAATGAATAGCAAGCTCGCCCCCGGGGACTGGACGGGCACGGCGCTCCACTCCTTTCAAATTCTACCTTGCGTTGGTGACACAGACCAGAGAATTGCACATCTCGATCTGAGACCATTCCCGATCCTCGTTTACCACGATTTACCAGCTCCGTCTCTATATTTATACTACATTGCGAAGTTTTATATCCATTTACCATTAGGCCACGACCATTTACCATTCCAGATCCTCGTTTACCACGCTCCGTTCTGAAATTACCAGGCTTTTACCATGCTTCAACCTATGTTACCGCAAATTACCAATGATTTACCGTCCGGTTATTTTTTTTTCATAAATATTTTAACGTTTACCACCTGATTACCACCCCACATAGGGGCTTACCGCCGTTTACCACCAGTTTACCACATTTTAACACCAGTTTACCACATTCTACCACGATTCCTTCTCAGTGTGGATGATGTGGGGGCTTGGGTGGCGTCCTGCCCCACTTGCCAGGCTGTGAAACCACGATCGTCATACCCTGATGGACTGCTTAACCCGCATTCGATCCCGTCGCGAAACTGGCAGGACGTGGGTGTGGACTTTGTCACCGGTCTACCTTTGACCGAGCAAGGGAACGACGCGTTCGTCGCCTTCACCTGTAAGCTCTCGAAGATGGTCCACGTGGTCCCCATTAACTTCGGGGACAGCTCAGCAGCCACTATTGCTCGCATCTACTTCGACACCGTGTGGAGGCAGCATGGCGCGCCTATGAAAATTGTCAGCGACCGGGACCCACGCTTCCAAGACGCGTTCTGGAAAGAGCTGATGCGGTTGATGGGGGTCAAGGTGGCAATGACCACCCCTTACAACCCCCGATCTGATGGTCAAGCGGAGCACACCAACCGGGTCGTGGAAGATATGCTTCGCTCCTTCGTCGATGATAGTCCGGAGGACTGGGACCTGTACGCCACCAACGTCGAGTTTGCTATCAACGACTCGCGCAGTGGCGTAACCGGTTTCACCCCCTTCGAGTTGTGCTATGGTGTGTCACCCATGTCACAGCTTGACATGTTTCTAGAAGCTGCCCAGTCTACCGATGGGCGACGCAAAGGAGGGGTGGGGACTGCACATGAATGGGCGTTTCGTTTTTCGTCGCAGCTGCGGGACGCGCGGGGTAGACTGGAGTTGGCACAGCAGCGGCAGCGAGATCTCTTCGATCAGCGCCATGGGCAGCGAGAGTATGCGGTGGGGGACCTCGTCTGGGTAGAAGCCAAGCACCTCACGGAGAAGCTCATGGACAGGTCCCTTTGCAGGAAGCTCAGCAAGCGCTGGCATGGGCCGTTGGCGGTAACGGAGCGGTTCTACAGTGACATGCAGGCGGGTCTTCCGGAGGCATACCGAGGTGCTCCGGTGGCTTATCGACTGCAGCTCCCCCCACGCTGGCGTATACATGATGTGTTCGCACAACATCGACTGAAGCCATACGTGGGAGGGGCAGATGCGTTCGCGTCACGCCGCCAGCAATCCCAGAGGCGGTGATAGTTGATGGACAACGCGAGGCCCATGTGGATCGCATTCTGGCTCGACGAGTTCGCATCTCCCGAGGAAAGGAGATTGTGGAATGGAAGGTACGCTGGACGGGCTACTCAAAGGCTCACGATTCGTGGAGGACTCGAGACAAGCTGGAGCGTGGAGCACCTCTGCAGCAGCTTAAGGACTTTGAGACCGAACGTCTGGCCATGGAGGGCCAGGTACGTGACGCTGCATTACGTCGTCGAGAGCAACGCCGTGATACACCCAGTTCTGCTGCGGTGGCGTCAGGTGCCTCTTTAGCCTACCTGTTGGTGAGACCCTGGGAGGAGGAGTTTGAGAACCCCACCGACGAATGCCTTCCTTGGGAACAACGTGGAATGACGAGAGAGGGCGAGGTCACCTATGTTACTACCCTCGCTGCACTTGATACTCGGCCAGTACGGATATTGGTATTGTTCAGTGGAACAGGCTCCGTGGAAAAGGAGTTTGCCCGCTGCTTCCCAGCCTCGAGATCGGTAACTCTGGACGCTGACCCGCTTTGGCGGCCGACTCACGTGACGGCCATTGAGAGCTGGGATTATTGGAGGTATCCCCCAGGGTACTTCGACGTGGTATGGGCAAGCCCCCCTTGTACCCAGTACAGTCAGGCCCGCACCACTGGAGGTCCGCCCGATTTCGTTACAGCGGACGCGTGCGTACAACGCACCCTAGACATCATCGAGTATCTCCGTCCTCAACACTGGTTTGTGGAGAACCCGATGGGCCGTTACCCTGACGCCCTGCGTTTCAGGCCAGTAATGAGCCACTTGCCGGCGCCCCTCACTTGCACCTACTGCATGTATGGGAAACGATACATGAAACCTACGTGTATATGGGCGAGCTCGCCTCCGCCCGAACCCTTACTGCAATGCTCTGCAGCGACTCCTTGTTCGCATCGACGTGCAACAGGAGTTCACCCTGATACCGCACAACTGGGACCGAGTGGTCATCGGAAGGGGATGCAGAAGTCACACGCAGTGTATCCAGTTCCAGAGGGTCTACTGCGGCATCTGTTCCAGCACTTGACTTTTGGAGGCACAGGAAAATAAACGATGTTACGGTCATAACCCTTGGACCGAGTGCAACCGATCTACGGCAAGCAGAGTTTCGAAGGAGAAGCAAAGACTGAAGACCTGCCTTAGATATCGGTTGTGTGCGGTTGGGTGAATCCGGGATGAGCGTTGGCAGCGTGATCCTTGGTGAAGCCCTTCTGCTACGCTGATGAGCAGAGGAATCACGAGACCCCTGTACGCTATTGTATGTGTGATTATGCTTTAGTCGTGGTTTCAGGGGAAAGTCCACTCCTAACGGGGGGAGAGTTGTGCCAGGAGGCACGACGTACCTGCTGAGACACCCATAGTAGGGGGGTCTGATTTCGATGAGAATAAGAGTAGCGAACTATTAGGGAAATTAGTGAGTGGATGTGACATTGCCTGAGCGAACAGTTGGGGAAAATAATATGTGAGCTCAGAGGAGAGAATAAAGAGAGGTAACAGAGTTGGTCTCTCAGACTTGGACAGCAAATGATATAACTCTTGCTGTCTGGGTTTATGTTAAATAGTATATCTGAATATATGATATGATTCCTCAAGATAATAGAGGATAATAGTCTGTCACCCGAGTAGATTCTGCGTGTTTCTTAAATTTCCAGCAGAATATATATTTCTCGATAGATATTTTGGTGCCTAATTAATGCATATTGTTTTTTCCCCCCCAGGAATTAGAAGATTCCAGTGAAGAGGAGGATGCACAGTTTCACTGTAGACTTTGCAAGATCTTTCTGTTTGATGTGTTGGTGTATGGATGTTATCTTTGTGAAGAACATCCATACTGCCACAACTGTTCCACGAATATGTTCTGCGAGTGTGGTGTGTTTTTGTGTGAGAACTGTGGGGGTAACGAGGAAAAGGTAGTGTGTAAAGCATGTAGACAGGGTAAGATTTTCCATTAACTCAGACATGTATCAGTTGTTGGAATAACTTGTTTATTAGCAACTGCTCAGCTTCAGCACTATATTTACTACCTATTTGAACATCACTAACTCTGCGATTATTGATATTGCATATCTTGCCGTATATTACTTTGTTAATATCCTTGTAGAAAGGTGCATAGTCTGCACGCAAGGACCATAGGACCCAGGGACCAAGGGTGCGGGGAGGCTGCTCCGCTCCGCATCGAATCAGGCGCGCGGCGCGTGTGGCGCTCTCCCCGGCGCTGTGCCTAATGCTGCTTCATCTGCGGTTGCGAATCAGCGGCCAAAGGGTGAGCAGCGGCGCTGCAGGTCGTGGGTGGGGAGGGATATTCAGCCCGCTGGTATTCATGGACATCCTGGAGAGTCTCAACCGAGAGTTGGACAGGGCTTGGTGGAAGCTGAGGGAGGCTGTGATATATTTCATCCGGCAGGTGTGCGCCGGCACAATCGAAGACCGCGCAGAGGCTCGCGCACAAGCGGAGCTGCGTATGAGGGAGTTCGCTGTCATTATTGAGAACGAGTGCCCTATGAACATGCTGACGCTGAATCTACGCCTAGCCGTGGTACACTTGTGCAAGCAAGAGGAGAAGGTAGGCGTTGTCAGCTCCAACATCGAGCTATGGGTGGAGCGCCTGTTGGGGGAGGCGAAGGGGGTGGTGCCGGAGCCGGTGGGGGGAAGGCCATCGATTCATGCATCGGTAACGCCTACTTGCTGAAAGACCGTGTAGATGACATGGCCCACTTGTACCCCGGGATCCGGTTCCTTCCAGACTATGTCGCGCACTCGGTGAAAGAGGACGGCCCGGGTTTCCGCGATGACCCGGGGCTCGCGTGTCACTTCATGGATGTCGGTCATCACATCATCCGCGGTGGCGTGGCTGTATCCGCGCTAAGCGCCGATGCGGAAGGAAGGCTGCTGCCGGGCCTGGCGGCTTCCTTGCGTGCCATGCACGGTGAGCGATACGAGCTAGAACGGGACGCCTTGGGCGTCCTATGTTTCCCACGAATGTGGCACGGCGACGAGGACTTCACGTCCACGATGTACACCAGGGCAGTAACCAGAATCTCCTACAACGTAGCCTTAGCATCCTCTGAAGCCGATGCATTTGAATACGGCCGCGTGGAAGCTTACTATCTGATCTGGGACCCGGCCACACATTGCGCTGTGTGCCGTCTAGCCATGGTGACGGCATACCCGACTATCAAAAACGCGCGCATGAACAGCCGTGCCGTCTTTGTCTTGAACGAGGATGCCAAACATACCCTGCTGATGCCGGCGTCACGCCTTGAGACCAAGTGTATCTGCCACCGTCCTCCGGGATTTAAAATCCCTCTCCACGCCATCTACCTTTGGCCAGGAATGAAATCTGCACGATGCTCAAGACCTTAGCAACGGCAAGCTAGAAACCAGCAGCATGCGTCCTTCCTTCCTTTCTCCTTCTTATTGCTTCTAGTGTGACCTTACTTGCAAAACCCAGGACGGGGCCGGGAGTTGCCAAGCCACATACTTACCTACCTAGCATATCTGGTAACAGTTATGTAACATTCCATGCCTGATTGCCACGTGCAATAATCTTGCACACGTGTCTGTATCACAGTACATCCTGCCTGCCACGTGTCTAACCGTGGTCATACCGTGGTAAATTTACCGGTCATATGTGGTAATTTTACCATTGGGGGTCAATTTACCGGTCGTAGGGGGGTACCATGGTAAATTATATACATCAATGGTAAACAGTAATATATAATTACCGCGCTATAAGTAAATGTGGTAAAATCGTGTTAGAAAAGTGCCCAGTAACCAATAGGAAATTACCCACGGGATTTATACCGCCACTAATAGTATGATGGTGGTAAAACACCAATTTACCACAATTTACCACCAGTTTACCACATTTTACCACCATTTTACCACGTTTATTTCTCAGTGTGCTTGCGCCCACGCGCACGCCTAGCACGCACTTCGACCCCGAGTTGTTTCTCAGCCAGAGGGAACCGACATGAGTTTGCACGCCTACTTTCGACCTTTAGGCGCTTCAATTTGAGGTCGCCCGCTGCCTTGAATACGTGGTCACGCACTGGCAACCCATCAGCTGCAGAACCATTTGCCCAACGTGAAATGTTGGCAACAGGAATACCGGTCTCTCGAGCTGTGTGGTGCACAACGTCGAGTAACCCTGCTTGGACACACCCATCGTGAAAGTGGATAGCGTTCGCTTTCTCCTCATTAGTGTAGCGCTTTCGCTTGCGTGCCCCCTTGCGTGGCATCTTGACTGCGGAGTCATCAACAGAGTCCTGCTCTGAAGAAATACGGGAGGCTTAATCGGAGCGTGTGGTGACACTTTGGGTGCCCCAAGGATCTGAAAATCGAACTCCAAGAATTCGCGAACTTCTGAGTTGAAAACACTTCGTTGAGGCACACCACGTAGAGAGACCGAGATGAAATATGCGTATTCCATAGATACAGATACAACCGGCTCGCCAGAGGTCACTTCAAGGGAGACGTAAATGTGGCGGTTTATATCCGCTTCTAACACAGCTTTACGATGTGCAAGTAGGGCCTCAGTAGAAGAAACAAACTCAGCCTGATCCCCAGGACGAATGCAGGCCTTGTGATGCGCGACGAGCGCGGGCATGTGGTTAAACCCTTGCCAATTTGTTCGATTCGGGTGCTAATATTGCATCATAGTGATGTCCTAGGTGAGTCCTACTAATACCCTAAGCCTATTCTGAAACCCTAAACCCTAAATCATAGTTCCACGGCTTCTGCTAGAACCAACCCTCTAGTCGCGCCCACACCTAGGGCAATGCGTGGAAGGTGCGTGTAGGGTCTATGTCCCTACACCCCAAATTGTCCCCCCTTGCCCTAAATATCTACTCAGCATCATTTCTGTGCGAACCAAACAATAAGTGACGCGTTTCGCACTCCTGATGGCCTTACACGCCAACGTCGCATTTTGTCCATCCACCCCCCTAACTTCAGAGGCATTTCCCGAGAGTTTCGCTCACAATCGCTCCAGTCCCGCCGCGATCCCGTCGAAAGATCTGCTCATAAGGGATGACCTAATCGATCCCCCAACTCCCGATGTTCATTTTGGTGGGTCGGACACCACAAACGCCCCAAAATTGAGCCCGGCAGGTCAGTTTCAGCCCGTTTGTTACCACGGCGGATGGGTCACATATGACCCACATACCGGCTTAGGGGTTAAGCCACCCGAAGGGTAATAGCCAATTTGCACGGACAGTGCCAACTCCATTAGACAACTGGAAAACATGGGAATAAAACCCCACAACATGGAACACCACCAACAAAGAGACCTCATGTATGCCATATTAGTCAACATTGAAGCCCTAGTCGCAGCAGGGCACACAGTTACACTCCTGAAAGTCAAGGCACACACAGGAATTACAGGAAACGAGAAGGTCGGCGCGGCAGCCAAACAAGCCTGCACCACGGGAACCCTTACGGAGGCATGGGACAATAACGAAACGATAAAAGTCAAACCCATGGTACCAGATGGGGACTCGGGCAGCAAAGAACTAAAGAAAAAACTGGCAGTACAAAAATATGTAACCTCTCTACTCCGAGAAGGACAAGCGCAAGGAGAGAACAGACTCTCCAGGAAGACGGCCGAACTACAGGGAGAACCTGCCACTTGGACACACCAACCGAAGAAAGAGCATGTCTTCCGCTGGGAGGCACACCACGACCAAGCTGCACAGACGGAAGAGGAGCAAACACTGATACGAGATTCGACGCCCAACCTACAGCAACAGGCCGACCAAACCCGTGACGAAGAAGACAGGCAAATAATGGACATGATGGAACAACACGAAGACGAAGAGATGCTAAGAATACAAGAACCAGGGGGACAACATGAACCCCCGGAAAAGATGGAACTATCGGCCCATAACCGGGAAGACAACCCTCCACCCACAGAAGAGTCACCACTACCCTACAACGAGGAGAGGATTTTTAAAAGACTCAACGAGCTTGTAGAACAACAGGAGGCACCACAGAAAGAACAGGACGAGGAGGGGTTCTTCGAGAGACTCAGCGAGCTCGTTGAACGACAGGAGGCACCACACGAGGAGCTGGAGAAAAGACAGCAAGCCCACCCCAGCAGAGTCGCGGAGGAGTCCAGGGTCCACGCGATGATAGTGGACCCGGCGCCCAGAACCAGGTGGAACCAACAAAAGCATGACATGACAAACCCGGAATGAGAAAGTAAGAGCCCCCCTCCCCCAAGTCAAAGAGGAACACGTCACCAAAAACTGGCTGAACGAAACGATGGAACACCTCAAAGGGGAAAAGCTGCTACACAAAATAGCCAATGAATTCTGGAAACGAGCCACCTACGCGGTGCGCAAGACGATACCGAAATGTATATTGAGAATTCTGCCAGCACAAGACTACGAAACGGCGAAAAACTCCGCCAAATGAAACGGCAAATGCGCCCTGGAAGGCTGCGGACACTCGGGGGTGGACTATCTATGCCAAAAAAGGCTTCGATCCTCATAAGAGTAGGGCATGCACTCGGGGGGCGCAACAACCCACGAATGCGAGGAATGTTCTTAGACAGGGCGGACGCACATGCAGACGAACTAAAACGCACACTTGACCACCACAGAAAAGGGGGATGCAAGGTCCTCGCCTACACGGGGAGAAAGAGGGACCCAGGAGTCAAACCACGGGTACTCCCGAATTACATACTTACCAGAGGACAATGCCGGCATGATGGCAAGGACAACCCAGGCAAAAACGATGGGCCCGGCACCATACCGAGCTTTGTGGATATGGTCATGATAAAGGGTCTCGGGAAGACCTAGAGGACGGATGGGAATGCACACAGCATGAGGCACCGGGAAAAGTCAAGAACCTACACCTCATTGAAATAGCGCACACAGACGATAAAAACTGGGAACCCAAACTACTAGAAAAATACACTAAGTACAGTAATCACTCACCTTTAAGAAAAACGCCGATAAGAAACCAGCCAGCTTTTCGGGGGTACGCAAGTTGGTGAGAATCGCTGACTGGTTTTTTTGAGCTACGAAATAGTCGAAAATAAGAAATATGGGTGCTGGCGCCGCAGGCGGAAAATTTTGAAAATGTCGCCTTTTTAAGGGTTTATCATTGGACTTTTAAGAAAATTGCTGGCTGCTTGAAAGAAAATACTTGCTAATTCTTACCGATTCCATAGGACGCTGGCGGGGGGTACGCAAGTTGGTGAAATTAGCTGGCTGACCCCAAATCTCCGGTTTTCTTAAAGGTGAGTGATTACTGTACGGACCACTGCTACAACTGCTGCGCAGACATGGCTTCCGTGCAAAGCTCCACGTCTTCGTGGTGGGTAGAACAGGTACGGTGTACACACACAACCAAACGATACTTGAACAGCTGGGGCTTCTTAACAAAAAAGAAGCCACCCAAGCACTACGAAGGGTACATTACCTAACAGTAGATTATGCACACAACACCTACCAACTTTACAGAAAGCTCAGACAGGAGAAAACAAGAGGAAGAAATGGATGGAAACCACCCAGTTTAAATTGTCCCGACAAGGCCGCCACACGTGGCGGTCCGGCCCAGAGTAGGGCCAGGGAAATTAATTTACTCATACGCCCGAAGGGCGTGTTTTTTATCATTTTTTTTCTTTTTCAGCAGGAGCCACCACCAATTCAGCAGGAGTGCCAACAACGTCGGCAACGTGTCCTCCAAGATTGAGCTTCTGACCGAGCCGATATCAAAGTATCTTTGGAAAGCGTGCTGAGCAAACATTCCACTCAGAACTAACCTCGGTGCACGTATACTCAAAGGTCGTCAAAGGGGCTGCTGAGCACGAGATCACAGCTCAATGAGTCGAAGCTGAACAAGGACAACCGCAAGCTAGGTCCCAACGGTTTGTGCCTGCAACATGCAAACACAGCAACCAGCTTTTTCACCTCAAAGTTCACCACAAAGCAGAAGAGATATGGTAAACGCCCTCACGATACCGCATCGGCGTCATGCAAACATTTTCAGCAGGAGCCAACACCAATTCAGCAGGAGTGCCAACAACGTCGGCAAAGTGTCCTACCTCCAAGATTGAGCTTCTGGCCGGGCCGATAGCAAAGTATCTTTGGAAAGCGTGCTGATCAAACATTCCACTCAGAACTAACCTCGGTGCACGTAGACTCAAAGGTCCTCGCCAAAGGGGCTGCTGAGCACGAGATCACAGCTCAATGAGTCGAAGCTGAGCAAGGACAACCGCAAGCTAGGTAGGTCCCAACGGTTTATGCCTGCAACATGCAAACACAGCAACCAGCTTTTTTACCACAAAGTTCACCACAAAGCAGATGAGATATGGTGAACGCCCTCACGATAACACATCGGCGTCATGCAAACATTTTCATGCAAACATGCAAACATTTTCATGCAAACATACAAACATTTTAATTCCACGTATGCAATGATATCCGTGCAGGCTTTGCCCGTGCAGTGCCCTCGCAGGTGTGTGGTGGCTGCTCTTAACGCGAGAACTCCGCAAGTTCGCGCGATATATATAGGAACCATATACCGAGGACAGCTGCCCCCACCCCTTGCAGTTGTGCACACGCCCATCATTCCACGTAGACAATGAAAGCCATGCATGCTTTGCCCGTGCAGTGCCCTCAGTTCCTTGCCTTCTACGAGCGTGAAGCCCAGCGCTGCATGCACTTCTTCAAGAATAGGGGCGCAAACCTGGCCACGCCTTTGATTGGACGTGACAAAATGGTATTCGGAGAAATCGTGACCATGCCTGAATTCTTCTCGGTGACTATTGTCAGTTTCATCCAACAATCTTGGAGGTTGGAGTTCATGTTGGCTGGTGGTCATGCGGCTAGGGAACACGGGCGTACCGGACCTCTCTACCAAGAACGTCGCGAGGAGTTCGAAGCGGCTCGTCGGGGACGTCACTTCGGCTATGATGTTCTACATGAGTTCTCTGAAACTTACTTGGAGAAAACCCCGGACACCTCGGAGCATCGCAACCATCGACCGGACACACGGCGCTCGTTTCCGAAGAAGAGGCGCATGGCCGTGGACTTGACCGACGCGGAGCCCTGCGTTCGGATGGCTCGTCGCATCCGCCCGGAGAGCGGTGCATGGGAGTGGTCAGTGGATCCTGATCGCAACAACCCCTTGATGGACAGGCATGACCGTAGCAGTGCGGTGCACTGGTGTGTGCACATCTGTTTTGTGCTGAAGGAAGCGGGGTTCTCTCCGGGCCACGCCTTTTACGTTCAAGCTGGGTTCACCGTCCAGGAAGTGGATTACATTCTGAAGGAACTGGAGAAGGTGAAGATCACTCCTCGTACGTCGGAGGTGGGTGCGGGTGGCACTGGACTGCAACAGGGTGAGTGGATGCTGGTGCCTGGATCTGGTCATCAGGCGTCATGTGCTGCCGCCTTGAATGTAGGAGGGCAAGGGTGTGCCACACAGAAGACACGTACCAAGGATGAAGGCACGCCTGTGAAGTAACCCGTGTTGGAAGCCGACGCGCCAAGGGTGGCGGTGCAGGGTAAAAGGCAGGTAAATGGTGCATGGCATGCCAGCAAGTTCCAGTTCTGCGTGTCACATGCCCGCTGCACCTGGGTGATGCCCAATTATGTTCAGATTGCTCCAAAGCCTACCGACATCCAAGTGCACCCCGATGTGGAGTTGACGGCTGAGTTGCTGCGGAAGTCTGGCGCGTTAACGTTCCGTGAATGAGTTCCGTGAAATGATACCAAGTGTAAGCGGGGAAATCCCTAAGGATGGAGAGCTGTCACAGGACATATTTTTTGCCGCAGCACAAGAATGGTGCACAGAGGTAATTAGTCGTAGCATGTTGTTGTGATCGAGAACACCGATGGGAAAGTCTTTCGCGAGTCGAGAAGGGGCAGTTCCACTGCGTTAGTATTGAGGTGCAATAATCGCCTAAGGAATGTTTTGCATGAGTCGAGAAGGGACAGCTACACCGCCTTAGTATTGAGGTGCAAAAATCGCCAATCTGAGTGTTCGAACGGTAACTATGTTATAAGATATTTGCTCTGAAATGTTTGACGTGTACTCTCAGCGTCTTTGATGAAAAGCTAATGTCTTGGACGTATACTCTTAAAGCCTTTGATAAAAAATGTAAGAATAAAGAGGCGTTATGCATACCAATTCCCCAACTTGTGCTTGAAGGGAAACGCATAGGGAAACCAAGGAAGATCTCTAAATTTACCCGCTAACCCCTAAAAGGAACTCCATGAATACAAAGGGATTTCATCCATGCAAAGCAAGCAAAACATGCATGCTACGAAGGTATCATTTTGAGAGATTTGTAAGGACAAAATGTAAGATTCACATTTTTTTACCCATATCATGGCGAAATGCCACAAAAGGGCTCACTTAGGGTTTGTACTTATTTATAATGGCGTGCATATAGTAATATAAATTGTAATACCTAAATCGCATATTTTGATGTCGCTGAAAACCATGGCGACGTTCGCTTTTGCAAATTCAAAGGTTAATACGAGCTACGGAGACATTTTCATCCAGGGGCATGCTTGGAGAATGAGCACAGTGCACATTATCGCGCATTGTTACTTATATGGTTTGTCACTGTATCGTTATCATGGTTCAAACCAATATAAGTTGATATGTAAGTCAACTTTACATTTACAGTTGCGGGGTCCTACGTGTGGAATGGCGACTGCTGGGTATCGTAAGCAACACGCGTGCACGCATGCCAAGTCTGTGCAATATGACACGCGTTCGCGCCGAAACGGTTTGCGTGTAAGGAATGCAAGTTTTAAATATTTTCAAAGGAACTAGTTTTATACGGTGATAAGGGTTTTTGTTTTTTATAACACCCTCTCAAAATGTGCCCAGCTGCTAGATATCATTTGGAACACCTGGATCCATATGTGAGCACTTATTATCTGTCAGTGGACTTAAAATATGAGAAAAGTTACACATTGAACGGTATGCATGAACAGTAAGAAACGATAACGTCGCACCAGAACTGGTGGAAGATAGCGAAGTAAGGAATACATGTCCAGGTCGGTCACGTATTGCAACTTGAAAGGAGTTGGGATCCATGACCGGAATGGTTCCTACGTAGAACTTCAACAGCTCAGGTTGATGAGGAACGTCGTTTGACGGTATCACGGCGTAGGAGCAAGAAACGAACGGTGTTATGCCAGGCGTTGCAATAAAATGCTGTGGTTGTGCTCGAACAGCTTTGAAATCATCCGATACAACAGTGTTGTCTTTAAAACGACTGCGCTTTCCAGGGCTTCGAACGTTGTTCGAGTCGAACTTTTCGAACTTCGCTGGATTCAAGGCTCGTACAGGAGAGCAACCGATGGACACGCCTATGGGTGCCTGCACGTATGGGATTCGGTCAATACGTGCCGGATATGCAGCAGGGTCATACTGGTAACTAAATATGCGCACCTGCGCATAGTCGGTGAACGAGCTCCATGGTATTTGAACTTCTGCACTTGCGCGGAAATGCTGACAGATGAGTTTCGCGTCAAGTGAGTCGTCGTTACGAACCTGAAATAAATCTTCAGCATTTCTGTGATCAGGGTTGATCCTAATTCCACGGAGATGCACTGTCCGGTTTTTCTGATAGATTTTGGGGAACTGGTTCTCTTTCTCGGACCCTGCCGCACATCCACGTTGTTGCTCCTGCTTTGGGAAAGAAAAAATATGCCAAAAACGTCTCATTAACATCTGAAACGTAACAGACGTCAAAAGATTACAAGTTTCAGCCTTCGCTGCAAAATAGTGGAACACGGACTTGACTTGTTTTCTGGCCACGTCCTGTGCCTCAGTCGATGTGTTTTGAGGACTTAGGTCGCGTTTGAAACACCGTTTCAAAAGCGCTTTTATAAATTCCAGCGCTGGAGTGTCCTCCTCAACCTCAATAGATATTTGCTGCTGGGGTTCTCCCTCCTCTTCGGACTCTGAATACGGGTCAAACCACTGTTAGTTCTCATATTTTCAAGCAAGAAGCATTCTGCATGCTGCCCTCTTACCTGAGCTATCACGGAATTCGCCTCTGTCGGTTGGCGAATAATTGTTCGACGGATCGCCTTCCCGGCCCCCAGCGTGACGACCTTCCGTAGGGCTCGAATTTTGCCTCCCTCCAACTTCACTCGACCTCCTACTTCCCCTGTGCGACGACGGCCTTTGGTGGACTCGAGCGCTCATACTTACCGTCTTTAGAATACGCAATAACCTCTGAATAACAACAGACACGCATAAAACGCACAGAAATCCTCAAGATAAGGTTATGTCGCGAGGCACACACAAGTTTCAAATTTCAGGAGAAGTTCCCACAAGCATTGCGTTGGTACCGCGATGCGGGTGCAGTGACGGCCCACTATGGCGATGCGTTGAAGTCGCAATACACATCGCGTTCAAGAGTCAATCCACATTCCGGTGCCTCTCGATGATTGTCACCGATAGTTCCACGATGCTGTCGAGGTCACGATGCGTCTACGTTACGATTCAATCGGAAATCGATGCACGAAAAGTGCACGATTCGTGTCGAGACCTGTGTCACATGACCTCGCGACGTTTCGCGAAATTAATTTCGATAATAGGATGGTTATGCGTGCGGCCAACTTGAATCCTATTATGGATGCCCTTGTCAGAGGTGTGTTTTGCAGGTTCACTGCTGCCCCGCGATTTAAAAACCCTAATCCCCGTCGCCTCAGGGCTCGGAATCAAAATTTGAAAAACGCACGCCGAGTTTCTCGAGCAAGTCTACCTTACCTTACATTTCAGAGCATCGTGCTAGCCTGCACCAGTGTGATGGAAGCCATCAACACAACGACAAGCAAATTCGCCGTCTTTATGTGCCCTCAATGAGGTGGCACTCGACTATTCAAGCCTAGCTCTACGGCATCCGAGTAAATGGAGCGCAGAGGTCGGCACCGCAGCCACGTCTGTGTGGGCGGCATCGAGCCGAACCATAATCTTGAACTCCATAAAAGTTAGCAGGAGCAGCACAAGCATATACTTGCATTATAGCATACATACAAATAGGCTCATGTGATATTATTCCGAGCAACCTAAGGCATTTAATTTGTAATTGCGATTCCACCAATCCCTTCATTTCAATAGCCGTCCATTTTGATCCCCTGCAAGACTTGGCAAAGACAATCTGACACATCAGCTCATGCCATCAAGGAGTTGCCAGACGGCTCACAGGGAGTTGTGTCACTGCATGCTCACTGCTATCTGAGCCTATGCAAACCGTTAGATTCACTTTGGCTTTCATTCATCACTGTACTTAATCTGGAAGTCTGGACGTCTCAGGATTGGAGGACATGTTTGCAACCATGCTTTCACTGATTCAAACACCTCAAAGGAAAAAAAATAGTGCATAGTCGTTCCGACCTTGTATAGAGGGGAAATTGAGGTGGCTACCGCACCGAGATGGTTGACTTGGCGGCTGCGTTGGTGACCCCTCCGTACGGATGAATGGCCGTGGGCAGGTGTCAGCCGCCCTGGGCCGCTCGTCGCAGCTATCCCTCCCGACATCACTCCCATATGACCCTCCTCCAGGTGTCCCGCTGCGAACGTCTCTCCACTACTGCCACCTCCGGCTGCCATCTCCCCCAATTCCCACATCCCTCGTCCCCCCCGAGCTCGTTAATGTACTATGCGTGGTGAACGGGCAGCTTCACGTGGCAATGCGCCCTGCATCCTTTAGGAAGCGGTTAACGTTAACCCCTACGATTCACTTATGCATGACCGTCCGATCGCTTTTGGGGCTTTTAGAGTAAGTTGTATTCGGAGGGTGTTCCAATTTCCCTTAATTCGAAGCCAAAAAGTTTCAAATGTTTCGGGCTGGAGGAACTGCACAAAGCGAGTTCAAAAAGCGCTTTCGCTCGCTCCCGAGCAAGGGGGGGATACCTCAATATTATTGAGAAGGATCTTGTTGGCAATCAAAGGTTGGTGCCGCTGCTTTCACAGACTTTTGACCAAAAGATTGAACAAATCCTCGGGACCTCGCTTCGGATCGACTTGCGCCGGAGAAGGAAAAAATGGTCGGTCGATGAAATCGAGGTGTTCAGAATGGGAGCGATGCTGCCTGGCAGCTGCACGGAATTGTATATATTAGAGCGAGCTGCTACGGCATCCTAGCGAGAGGACCGCAATCCTCGTTTCTCATATGTGAATGCCACGTGTCCTGTACTGAAAGCGCAGGAAATCTCATATTCTACTATAGATGTGAATGGAAAGTCGGAAATAAATTGGGGGTCTCACAATCGATCTGGAGTGTCATAACACGTCGACCGCTTCCTACGCATGTGCCCTCGAGGTTAGGAGTATGCCATGCCATAACTCAATGGGGCATTTGATGGATGGCGCAGCTTTGATCTGATGGATGGCGCAGCTTTTGATCTGATGGACGGCGCAGCTTTTGATCTGATGGATGGCGCAGCTTTTGGACGTTCCTAGGACGCGCGGGTGCCCTACGGTGGGATCGCCGCACACCTGCATAAAGACGGGAATGACGTTGCGCCCACAAGGACCATACGAGGCGCCCGCTAGCAGGCTAAGAGGGCGGCGAGCTAGTGGGGCCCGTGTGCGCGCTCGGGCGATGCTGGGATAGTCCCGCATGTGCCGGGGCCGCCCAGCGCATGCCAGGAAGCCCCCGCAAACGATAGAACAGCCCGAGCATGCACGGAGCCCTTCTCTGGCCTGGCACATGCTATCGGGCGGCCCGATGCCCGGCAAATGCTATAGGGCGGCCCGTGCCCGGCAAATGCTATAGGGCGGCCCGATGCCCGGCACATGCTATAGGGCGACCCGATGCCCGGCACATGCTATAGGGCGGCCCGATGCCCGGCACATGCTATAGGGCGGCCCGTGCCCGGCGTGCGCCAGGGCGGCTCCATGCACGCGGCAGGGCGCCCGCCTGCACACTGAGGCGGCCTGGCGCACGCTAGTAGAACGGCCTGAGCGAGCGCGGGGCCGTTCTGTGGCCGTGTGCATGCGCCAGGGCGGCTCCGTGAATGCGCCAGCGCAACCACAAGACGTGCACAGCAGGGCGGCCGCGCGCATTCCCAGACGACCCCGCAAACACCCTCGGGCAGCCCGGCGCATGCGCCGGGCCTGTGGCAGTGATGGTGCCAGCACGTTCAGTAAGCACAAACTCGAGGTCCCTCAGGTCATGTTAAGGCACTCACGTGGATGACGGGCGGGGGGCGCAACCTGGAGGCTTCACGGTACGCTTGTAATGTGGGGTGGCAGCAACATCTATAGGGCTTGGCATCAGGCGGCGCCCCCCTGCAGCGCACTCCGCCCCGGCCCAACGGCCACTTGGACGCGGCTCCCTTCACTAGCGGCTCCCCGAAGCAATGCGACGGATACTTCCCGTTCGCGGGATCCACTCATCCTCCACAGCTTCATCTCCGACTCCTAGTGGTATATTCTCTCCGCACCCCTCTACCACCAGCTGCCCATGGATTCCTCTGAACTCGATGCCGCATCCCCCTGTTTCTGCTCGACTCCCTTCAACCCGGGGGCAGCTCGCAGGCTCTCGAAGTTGTCCTGCGCTCCAACTGGAGTGTGCGCCACTGCGCCGCGCGGACGCAGTATTCCTTTTCACCCAAACTGCGATGAGAGACGTATCAGTTTGAGGGGTTAGGGCTGTTACCATAAACAAGGATTGGGGCTGTTACCAGAAACAAGCTGCGGTGCGCCGCTGACGGCTCGCCGCTGCCGCATCTCCCCGAGCCGCTGTCGTGTCCCCCCTGCCGTCTTGTTCCCAGCAGCGGCAGGTAATCCAGGAGGGCGTGACCCCCCAGCAATACCCCCATGCCCACCCCCTCCGCCGTGCGTGCCACTCCAGCTACTACTGGCTTCGCTGCCACCACCAGAGCTCCCCCTCTGCGCCGAGGCAACCCTCCCCTGCAACCCCTCCTGTCTGCCGCAGGGTGGACGGAGCGCTGACGGCTACAAATGAGACCACGCGCAGCAGAATCAGCCTTCAGTGCTCCGTATGCATGCCGCCACGTGTACAGCAATCCCCGCTCGCAGCGCTGCGGGCCGCCTTGGCACTGAGTGCTTCTCGGGGCGTGGGACCGCATCCAATAGCACAACGACATGTGGCGTGGCGAGCTCACACAACACTCTGGGAGAGCCATCTCGGAGGAGCGCCACGCGGCCGCACACACACAATTGCCGCTGCTCGAACTGGCGGATGCTTCATTCACGGGCGCCTCACCGCCCGCACAACGCTCAACGCGCACTGCCACGAGGGGTGAATACCTGGATGGATGTGTCTACTTTCTGGATAGCCCCCGCTCCTCCCCCTTGGCGGCGCGGAGCCTTCCACCCCACTCCGGTCTTGCGGGGTGGGTTGACGGAGTGCTCCGCCCGGCCTCCGCGCGCAACGGGGCCGCGCGAGATGTTGCGGGCCATGGCCTTGGTCGGGGTTCTGGCGCGCGACCCTGCCACGGAGCGCGCCACCTGTACCTTCACAGAGCCGGCCACCTGCACCCCTCCCCCCCCATCCCCCGCAGGCCTCCCTCCTCCACAAGCCACCGCGCCTGCCCGCCTCGCCCTCGCTGCGGGGCACGCGGGAATGCTTCCGACGTGGCCGCGAATCCGAGTACGTCTCGCTCCGGCCAAATACAAACTGTTTGAAGCTACAGGACCAGGATGCATTCCAATTCGGTTCCGATGAGCTTCAGCTTGGGCACAGAGTCGGACGGGAACCCTTTCCAAATGGAGTGGCTAGAGAGAATCAGACCAGGGTGCGTCGCAAGGCTGGGGGGGGGGACCAGAACAATGCGCCACGTTAGCACACCGTTAAGTGACCCCATATGCACTGGAGCGGCAGGCGTTGGGCGAGCAAGAGGGCGGAGGTATGGAGCGGAGCGGATCCCTAATACTCGGGAGCTAGTCGCGTGCCGGGGCCAGGCTCCCAGGGCTGCGCAGCGCGCCACGTGGCAACGCCGAGCGACGCTGAAGTGAACTGAGGCGCCTCAGTTTCTCCCTGGCCCCTCGAGTATCTCAGCCGACGATCTCAGCGAACAAGTGCGCGCCCTTGATGCAAAGGCGAGGTAGAGGCGCTGCGCCGGCAGCTACGAGGGTGCAGGGAAGGCGAGCGAGGGCAGCGGTGGGGTTCGACCTGCAGGCGGAGGCCCGAGGCCTGAGGGGGGTACACCGGCATCACGCTCTCCGGCATCAGCGCGGCAGGCGGCGTCTGCTGGCACACACAGCCCCCCCCAGGAGCCCCCAGATGTCAAAGAAAGCGCCGGTATCGCATGTCGGTGGCCCTCACCCGCAGAAGTGCAGCCTAATGCAGGATGTCGGCCCCCGCCCTCCGGAAAAAGCATTGCGCACAGAGTCGCGGGAGGGCGATCCCCCGCTGCCTCAGAGAACACGGTGCTCAGGGCATGCACCTCAGTCTCGGACTCGACACCATCTGTAGGACCTTCAACGTCGGAGTGCACAGGCGAGGGTGAAGGTGAGCGAGACCGGTCCAACCCTGCGTGCCACCCTTGAGCCTTAAAGCAATTCAGCCGGCGCCGCATGCCCGACGGTCGGTGGATGCTCCTTGCGGCGTGCGCCGCGGATGGCAGGGGGCGGTGGTACATCTGAGGTGAAAGACCGAGGATTGCGTTCAGGGAAGCAGTTCGTGAAATGAGCCCACACGTTCATCATCAGGGAAGTGCTTAAAGCGATCAGGTCAGCAGGCTAGTCCCTCGCTCTCCCGCCTATGCCACCTCCGCACAGCACGAGGCGGGGGGGCATGGGGGTGGCGCACATGGCAGCCACGGGCGTGCCGTTCTCCTGCCTCGGAGAGTCGATGCTAGTGGAGGGCGATGTGGCGTGAGACCCGCTATAGGACGAGGCTGGAGTCCTCTGCTTCACAACGAGGATCTCCGGCGAGGCGGCAGGGGTGGGCGGAGGCCGCTGGAGGGGCAGTAATGGCGAGAGCAAAGGAACAAGCTCCGCCCACACCGAGTGCAGCAGAAGGTCCAACACCTCCTCCTTCATGCTTTCCCCTGGAGACAACTGCTCCCTCCGCCCAACACCCACCCGCTGTTGCCTCATGCCCAGTTCCTCCTGCCATGCTCCACTGCTGTCTGCACCCCAGGCATCGCCACGCCAGAAATATCTCATCAGCTTATTCGCCGAATCACACCTTAAAGAAGCCAACGTCTCAGGAGCTATCTCCGCTACTCGCTGGCTCGGCCAGAGACCTGACAGGCGCTGCGAAGCAGGTATGCTCCTCGCCGGAGGCGACCCGGCGCTCCCTCGATGTTGCGGGCGCGCACCGGAGGGAAGCCGAGGCTTTGGCGCCGCTCCGTCTTCCGCTTGGCAGCAGCAGGCGGCAGCGGGCGCGAGTCCTCCGACAGGGCGAACACCTCCTCGAAATCGCCGTGCGCCGCAAACACTTCATCCTGCTTTGCGCGTGGGCCCGTCCCTGCCCGCACCTTACCACCAACTACCTCTCTGCTCTCATCTTACCACCACCTACCTCTCTGCTCTCATCTTACCACCAACTACCTCTCTGCTCCCATCTTACCACCATCTACCTCTCTGCTCTCATCTAACCACCACCTACCTCTCTGCTCTCATCTTACCACCAACTACCTCCCCGCCAAGGACTTGCCACCAATTACCTCCCCACCGTCGATTTACCCATCAATCTGACCACCCTCGTCCCTCCCGTCACTGTCCTGAGAGCAAATCCAGCGGACCTCCCCGCCTCACCTCAGTCATCTCAAATACCAGGGTCATCCATCCGTCCCCGCCTCGCGTCAGTCATCTCAAATACCAGGGTCATCCATCCGTCCCCGCCTCACCTCAGCCATCTCAAATACCAGGGTCATCCATCCGTCCCCGCCTCGCGTCAGTCATCTCAAACACCAGGGTCATCAAGGCGCATTTGCCGGAGTTTTCCAGCTGCAAGGTTCGGGGGAGGTCTCCCGTTGATGTGGGGACGTCTCGAGGGCGCACGTGGCTGGTGTTCTCATCCGCAGCATGCACTACTGCGGCTCGGCCGCACGCCTCCAGTGGGCTGCTGTCCAGCGAGGTGGCCACGAAGTGCCTTGTTGACGAATCAGGCGCCTCCAAAGCCGGTCTCTCTGACAACGCCCCTCCTCCGCTGGCCCCCCTTTGGCTGGTCCCAGCTCCCGAGAGCGGCCACCCTGAGTTCGCCCCGCGCGATGCCCCCCCGCCCTGCTCCACGTTGCCCCTCGAGCTCCCCGAGGCCCACGAGCTAGAGGTGGACGCCCGCTTTGGTGCTGCTGCCGCCGCCGCCGGGTCCTCAGGCCATGCCACCTGTTTCCCCACACCTTCGAGTCACTGCTTGTAGACAAGTGGCGAGCATGCTCCCGAGTGATGGCTCAGCCACAGGCGCGTCCAAGGGTGTGCGTGTACCGTACACGCAAGACCCCCTCCCTATCATAGTGCCCGCCAGATACTGCGGCCCTTAGCGATCTGAGCTATCCACACTGAACGGCATGCGATCAGCCGACAAAAGCCAGCCCACCATCATCCCAGTGGATGTGAGAAGCAAATCAGGAGCAGGGCGGGGCCGTGACAACAGACCACCAACTCACGATCATCGCGCGCACACTGAATGGCATGAGATCAGCCGACAAAAGCCAGCCCACCATCATCCCAGTGGATGTGAGAAGCAATTCAGGAGCAGGGCGGGGCCGTGACAACAGACCACCATCTCA
>LGRX02027805.1:0-13547 GCA_001247695.2 Cymbomonas tetramitiformis | reverse complement strand
AGGTTGATGCGCGTGCCTGGGAGCAGCACACCGCGCACGCATGCCCTGCCGCCGAGCGTGGAGCGCGGCACCCACACTCGGGGTGCTGATGGGGCCGGCGAGCCCCAAGCTCCGGGCGAGTGCACCCGTCTCGACGGGACGCATCGCCACGCGCCTGCAAGGAGGCCCACCCTTGCATGCGTGTCGCCACGAGGTGAGCACACCGAGGTGCTCACCCGCGCCTCCCCTTAGGGCCACCGAGAGAGTAGCGTCCGGGAGCGGACCGCTTTTCTTTTGGGGGGGAGAGAGCGCGCCGCGAGTGGCAGATGGCAGCCACTGCGAGCGCGCCAGGCGCACCGCCATGAGGCAGCAGCTCTCGTTGTGCTGTCTCGGGTTGCGTGACGCGCCGCTGCCCCGCCAGGCACACCAGACGCATGGTGCCTGGGGGTAGCGCGCAGCGCGTGCACCGCGTCCAGGCGCATCGGGCCTCCTTGCAGAGGTTGATGCGCGTGCCTGGGAGCAGCACACCGCGCACGCATGCCCCGCCGCCGCGCGCGGAGCGCGGCACCCACACTCGGGGTGCTGATGAGGCCGGCGAGCCCCAAGCTCCGGGCGAGTGCACCCGTCTCGACGGGACGCATCGTCACGCGCGTGCAAGGAGGTCCACCCTTGCATGCGTGTCGCCACGAGGTGAGCACACCGAGGTGCTCACCCGCGCCCTCCCCCCCTTAGGGCCACCGAGAGTGAAGCGTCCGGGAGCGGACCGCTTTTCTTTTGGGGGGGAGAGAGCGCGCCGCGAGTGGCAGATGGCAGCCACCGCGAGCGCGCCAGGCGTCAGGTGAGGACCTGTTCATTCCATCCACCTGAGCAGTGGCTCTAGCCTCGGCATAGCCAGGCGACAGGTGAGAACCTGTATAATCCATCCACCAGAGCAGTGGCTCTAGCCTCGGCATAGCCACGCGACAGGTGAGACCCTGTATAATCCATCCAACAGCGCGGTGGCTCTAGCCTCGGCATAGCCAGGCGACAGGTGAGAACCTGTATAATCCATCCACCAGAGCAGTGGCTCTAGCCTCGGCATAGCTAGGCGACAGGTGAGAACCTGTATAATCCATCCAGCAGAGCAGTGGCTCTAGCCTCAGCATAGCCAGGCGACAGGTGAGAACCTGTATAATCCATCCACCAGAGCAGTGGCTCTAGCCTTGGCCATGCCAGGCGACAGGTGAGAACCTGTATAATCCATCCACCAGAGCAGTGGCTCTAGCCTCGGCATAGCCAGGCGACAGGTGAGAACCTGGATAATCCATCCAATAGAGCGGTGGCTCTAGCCTCGGCATAGCCAGGCGGCAGTTGGAGATCTGGATAAAAGCTCTGCGCATCCGAGGAGGCGGTAGGGGTTTAAAACCTTTCCTCCGGGCCGGCATCCCGAGAACTGTCAGGTAATTGGCAAACCTATTGTCATCACCTGTAAGTGTACCGTGTTGGAAGGTTTGAAACCTTGAGCGTGGTAATGGATGTGAGATCTCGAGCCTTGGGGGAGCCTGGTAGTGCAGATGGCAGACCGGTGAGAGGCCGACCCTTGTGCTTAAGAGGTTGATTTCCTTATTGCGGTGTGTCTTGGGAAGTGTAATGTCATCCCAGACAACAGGCGGCTGAGACCTGTATAATCATCCTGAGCAACAGTAGAAGATCTGTATAAAAACTTTACTGGTCCGACGTGGTCAGCGTGGACGTGACCTTCCCTAAGGGGGGGGAGTTGTGCTAGGAGGCAAGCACAAGAGCAAGAAAACGGCTAAGTACAAAACGCAAGAGTACTCAGTACGGAGTACAGTAGGACCGATCAGAATGATGTTGATGTGAGGTGCCTAGCCTGTTGTACGGAGTACTCAGTACAGTTGAGTTATGGAGAGAGTTCCTGAATGCATAAGAACTCTAAGTGTAACCAGTTTCGAGGATGAGAACTGAACTGGAAAAAGTAACATAAAAGTAAAGAGCCGTATCAGCTGTATAATTGTATTGAAAGCATACATTGAAAGCATAACTTGAAGTGAATATCGAAATCATATTCCGGATAGTTGACCACCGTAGTATCGAAATCATACCTCGTGCGGTCGTTTAATAAGTGTAGAATAGTATAAGTCCGAAACCGTAAATAAGAGAAGAGCAAGAGTGGAGACTCCTACACCCTGGCTGAATCCATCTTGCACAGCTTTGATCCGATTACAAGTCAGGACCTCCGATTACAGTTCAGGACCTCCGATTACAATTCAGAACCTTCGATAAGCATTCAGGATCTTTGACTACAATTTCAGGAAATTCCATTAATGCATCCCGCAAAGAATGGATCTACCCCAACCCCAAGGAATGCACACAATTTAAGTTCCACATGCCTCGAGGGACAAACAAGGGCGCAGGCCCTAGGAAAACAGAGCCCTTCCATACGTATGGACTGTCGTATGGATACCATGTGGATGCCATGTGGACAGCCGTATGGACCACAAGGCCGAAAAACTCGTAAAGTGTTAAAAAGCGTACGGACTACGTCGTTCGTGTAAATATGTCCCATGGATTGCATGTGGACAACGTCTGGAACCCATATGGACTCCATGTGGACATTGTATATCGTCCACATGGCGTCCATCCGCATGGACGGTTAGCGGAAAGACCGTATGGATACCATGTGGAAGTCTCATGTATTTCATATGGATATCGCATGGATTACGTACGGAAACCATATGGACTAAACACGGAAAGGACAGCAAGACGAATATTGCATACATACGGATTACGTATGTCCGGCCCGCGGAACACCACCTTCATACGGGTGAAATGACTATCTTAAATCAATACATACAGAGGGACTACATGGTCCATCCGGATGGAGTGCGCATGTACATATATATCATGCATGCGAAAACAGTGTGGATTATGAATATTACACGCATGGACTACGTATGTCCGCCTACTGGACCACGATTTACATACGCTTGGAAAGGCTAAGTTTTCTCATGCATACGGTGGGACTGCATAGTCCATCCGGATGGAGCACGTATGTACATGTATAGCATGCATGCAAAAACCGTATGGATTGTTAATATTACACGCATGGACCACATATGTCCAGTCACTGGACTGCGTTTTACATACGCGCGGAAAGACTAAGTCTTCTAAATACATGTGGAGGGATTATATGGTCCATCCGGATGGATTACGTATGTACATATATAACATGAATGCGAAAATCGTGTGAACTGTCCATAATACACGGATGGACCAAGTATGTCCACCCACTGGACTCCTACTTACGTACGCACGGACGGAGTAAGTATTTTAAATACACACTGAGGGACTATATAGTCCGTCCGGATGCAACCGCCATTTTTCATTTAATATGCATTGTAAACGTATATGGACTCCCTAGGTATATCCAGTGGACTACGTGGTACGTACGCGTGGAAAGTGGTTTACAAACAAGGAACTGCGGGTTCCATCCGGATGGACTATGCAGTTCCTTCCAGTGGTCCATCCGGATGGACTGCATTGGTTTATACACATAGCACCCGTGTATGCTTTACGCGAACTGCAGGAAGGACATTCAGGATGTTCAAACATGTTTTGCAAATACATAATACATATGTTTTACAACACTGTCACCTGCCCTTTTTTTTTGATCCAGGCGGGCTACTGGTAGGTTTTCGTTTTTTCAAGGCCTTTGCCGGAGATTCGGCTGCTGCCGCATTCTTTGCCGGAGAATCGGCTGTTACTACGGCTACAACCGCTTTGGCCGCTTTGGCGCCCTTAGGGTGGGCTCCCGCACTCCCATCAGATTGTGCTTCCTCCTCCTCAACGACTTCCCCATGCGGTTCACCGTCATCAACTTGTTCCGGCGGTTCGTGCAGCGATCTGTTTGTCAAGTTCGAGGTCCCATCAGAGGATTGAGCCTCCTCCGAAGGCTTTGTTGAATCATCCTGCTGGTCGGAAGTCCCCCGCGGAGCCGGATCCAGTTTCAGGTTGTCCGCCTTCTTTTTTGTCATCTTTTTGTAGTGCTTTGTGCTGTTCGCGTGTCGGAGGTTTGAAGCCAGGACCCTGGTGCGTACACGAGGGTGGTCAGTACAGTCCGTGCGTACGGTCAGCGTATGGACATACTTGTAAGATATGCAAATAAAAGTAATATGCAAACGGGTTATTTACTTACCAGCAAACAGCTTTCGATTCGCAGAGGGACGAGGGAAGATGCTCCAGCACGTCCCTCGTGACTTTGTTTTCCACGCACTCCAAGACCGCGTCTATGCCCTCCTCGTGCAGAGCCATAAGCCTCTCCACGGGGTGCATATCCTTGGCCTCGCCCTCCACGACGAATGAAAGGTACACCTCCGCATACCCGTCCGGGACACGTAGCCCCGGAACGTTGACTGACTTGACTCCCCCCTGCTTCCCCATCGTTGCCACCACCCCTTGTGCCAACACGTATGACTTCATCCCTTTTTCCGACACCTTGTTGGTGTGGATTGTGTCCCCAATCGGAAGGCAATCCGATTGGGGAGACGCGAAGATGTCGACCACGCTGCCGGTAATCAGTGGTCCGCTGCTGGCGGGGACAGCCTTCGGAACGACCTGCAAAATACCGACACATACATCCCCCTCCCCCACCCAACCTGTCAGCTTGTCCATACGCAGTCCGTACGGGTGCCACAGGCAGTACCCTAAAGAAGGACCCAGCAGTGGACATTTTGCAACACTTTGTTGCGTGTGTAAGACACACTTACCTTCGGCTTTTCCTCCGCTTTTACCACCACCTTTTTCTCCTGTAGAAAATTGTCCGGGACGGCGGCTCCCTGGATGTCGTAGAAGGCGTCGTGCACGGGGCCTTCAGTGGGGACTTGACCGTTCTTGCATGCCTTGGCGAAGGCGATCACCGCCTCCGTTTCCTCCGCGGTTGGCCACTCGGACCGGTGGTTGAGGCGGAATTTCTCAGCGGGCCCGTTGTACCTCACAAAGTAGCCGTCCGGGAACTCGGCATTCTGCTTGTACTTCCATCTCCCCGGACCTTCCCCCTTGTTCTTCAGGTACGACAGTCGATTGGTTATGTACGCCCGAATTAACCTGGCGGGGATGGTGGGATGCCGGGACTCGACGTGCTTAGCGACTTTTGAACACTGTGCATGTCCAACGGTCTGCGCAGTGCCGTACGCGAGGGTCCCGTTCTCCTGCCACTCCGTAATCACTGCGCGGCAATCGAACTTCATGTTGTTTAGTTCCTCCACCCCGGGATCCGGGTGCTGGCTGGGGGTAGGGGCGCGGTGGGCTGTGGGTGGGGACGATGATCGTGGGGGCGCGTTCTGCTGCTGGTATGCAGCCAGCTGCGCCTGCATTTCCGCCATTTGACGCAGCATGTCTTGCATCTGCGCGCTCCCGCCGGCCGTTTCCGCAAGGGTTCCTTGCCGTTGCCTAGTCTGCCGTTTTGACGGGCTAAGAGGCTTCATCTGGTGGCGAGGGGGTGCCATGATCCTGCTACGTATCGATTTGCGTGCGTTACCAATATCTACAATATCTACAATATATACATATACATAACACTAGAATCTCACAGAAGTGCCAACAACCGCTCATGCTCCCTCGGGGGTAGCATGTGCACATCCCCCCTCTTAACTAGGCGAACATCACATGCTAGTACGGCTTCTCACGGAATTAAGCACTTCTTGCTAGTATCTAAGGTGTATGTATCTCGCACGTTTGGATCCGCCCACTCAAAGTATCTCCCCGAAATCACCGAGTCTCCAGGAGCAAATGTCTGTCTATAGTCATCACGGCGGATCCTCCCGCCGACCTCCGTGACACCAGACAGCGCCTTCACCAAGTAGTAGGCATGTGATGCGTCCGCAGGATCCTTCTTCACCGCCATGATGCTACCACGCCGCACGGCTACACTCACACCCGCCGCATACTCCTCCACCATGCCGCTAATCCTCACGGCGGCCGCGCCCGTAGCCGGCCGCAACTCCACATCTCTCCACGCATCCACGTGGGACGTCTCCAAGCATCCCTCCGAGTCCGGAATGGAGCGCGCACACTCCGCATAACAATGCACACAATAGCATGTACGCTCACGTACCATCAACTTCCACTCGCCCTCCCCCCTCTTACAGAATGCAAGCGCTGCGTCCCATCCACCACCTGGTATGCTGCACTAGCATTGCGATCCACCGCATGCAATCCTCCCGCCTCCTCGTGCAGTGCGTCCTCTGGTACCAAGTAAAAAAACCGTTGATTGAAGCTCGCTCTTGCCTTGGCGTAACTGCTATCTGCACGTCGGCTTAATCTCTCGCAACAGAACGCATGCAGGTCTGCAGCGCAATTGATGCGGGCATACCACTTATCACCCTCTGATATGACCGCCACCGCCGCTGCGTGCTTGACATGCGCCCCCGCCCCATCCTGCTCCCCCTTGGCATGCGCCGTCTCAAAGAAGTTCCGTTGGCAAGGTACACCTAATGACCACTCGTATTTGCTGTTCGCCACATCTGCAAACCCTGCCGCGCACTTATTTTGTCCGACCCGCACAGCCATCTGCCCACTCGTGGATAAACAAGGGCTTTGCGATCCCCCGCCCGATGAAGTAGTCTCTGATGATCAACTCCCGCATGTACTGAATGAAGCGCGGTGATCGTGCTTCCGGTCATCGCTCAGCAAGTACACGTAATCCTTCACCAGCATTGGGTTCTCCGCGGTTGATTCCACCTCATCCACGCCCATACACGCATGTCTCCACACCACACAGACTAATATGGTCGCCTGCTTCACCACCAAATGCAGACTTTGCACTTCTCGAGGAATGTTCAATGAATGATTCTCCGAGAAGTCAAACAAGAACACCGCATGTCCCAGTGGCAAATCCCTCACGCACGTCTGAAACTGCCGCTGCTGGTGTAATGCCATGAAAGTGTGATATGCATATGGCCGCAGAAACGCGCAATCCCCGCCGCCTTCCAACTTCTTCCACGCCCATGCCTCCGGTTGCCCTGCGGCCGCGCTATTCACTAAGAAGTTCACCTTGCACTGACAGTTTGGCGAAGCCCCCGGCTCGTGCCCCAGCAACAACGCCTGCAACTTGGCGATCAAGGCGGCCAGCTTCGTCTTCTTCTGCACAAACTGCAGTCGCCGAATCTCCTTACCATCCTCGTCCATCTGCCCTGTGCCGCAAGTCTCATAACAAGACTACTGCACTTGCGCCTCATGCTGCACCTCACTGTCACACACTTTGAAGTTGGCCAAGCCGCCACACTTCTCGCACCTCCCTCTCAAGCACTCCATGGCATGTTTATCCCCCACCCGCGGACACAACAAGCCCTCGGCGAAAGTTGATGTCGACCTCCCCGACTTTGTAATAGTGCAAACCATTCCCGTGTTCGATTCCCCACCGCCTTTCGCCTATGCTCAGGTGTCCTTCGAACCCGTGGGCAACATGTCGCCGAAGTGCACGCACATGGTGAATGCACCGCCTTTCGGGCCTTGTCAAAGCCCTCAAGGACCATTCTCATAATGTCTTCGTGGTACTTACAACAACAAGATATGTTGTCCTTCCTTCGCAGCCGCACAACATTGTGCGACTCGCACACCCCTTGCTTCTCAAAAGAACGTTGCCCGATCTTGAGAGCGGGGTACTTGGCTTGAAACCCCCTATATATTACTAGTTGAGAGGCTTCCAACCAATGTTTGCTCACGAACTCCCTCGGTGTTCTCAAAGCACCGGTGTTGGGGCCACGTGCCAACACGACGTCCTTTTTGCAAGGACTAACTCGAGTGGTGTCCGGGTGCAACCAAAAAGCTCTAATAAGAGCACAAGTCGCCATTGTCAAGCATCGGGTAGACAATCTCCGTTCCGCAAGCATCACGCCCTCCCAAAGGCCACGACGCCCTCTCTCCGCAGTTGCCATGTGTGCCCCCTCCCTCAAGTTTGCGTTTCCAACCACCCCAGCAAGCGTTCCAACGCGTTGATGCACACCAAGCATCGTGCAAGCCGTACGCACCAAGTTATCCTCGGCCAAGTTGCTCCCAAATGCCGCAGCCGCTATCCCCCTCGTTAGACTAACGTTCACACGTGTATTTCGTCGTGCTAAGCGTGATAACGCGTCCCTCAAATTCGCCACAACACAACTCTTCACCGTCTCCACGCGCCGGTCACCTAACGACACCAATGCCGCTTTGCACTCCTTGTGCACCTCCGAACTGAAGCCCGCCGGAAGGGACTCGATATACGCCCTCACCGCACCCACAATGCGGTGAGGGCTTCTCCCAAATGCCGTTCGCATCTTCTCGATCCACCAACACTTATTCCCGCGCGTCAACTCCTCAAAACCTTCACTTACTTGCGGCAATTGACCTCTAGGACGTTCGTGCGTTTCCTCATCTCCGCCTTGCAACTCGTCTGACATTTCCACATCGTCACAAACCTCCTCTGAGTGAGCGTGATTAACATCACCTTGTCCCTTTGCCGATGTCCAGGCCTCGCACAACAAATCTATCTTCCCCACCAACGTGTAAAGCGTATCCATATCAGCATCTTTCAGGGGTCACACTCCAAGAGGTATGATGCGAGCGGAATCTCCAACCTCTATGAGAAGGGGTAACAAGTCTATAAGAACGGGAGGAATATCCCAATTCGGTCCCGGATTGTAGGCTGCGTTGGAGCCACACAACGCCAAGAAAACGCTCACTGCAAGCAGCGTAATGTGGAGAGTCCTACATAACACCCCAAATAGCCACGATCGTTGATCCCGCACGAGCGTGGCGTTCAATAACCCTTCCCCGATATGCGTCCCTGTCACCAAACAATCTAGTAAGACATACGTCAACCCTTCCTTGACGCCAAGTCTCACAGCAGCACAATTACATGTGTATTATACACACGTTTCGGGGTGTAGATATTCGTACCGTTAAAGCTTGTGGGATGGCAGGGGGTACCCTAGCAGTCTGCTTTGGGCCCCTACCGGATCTGACTGTCTCCAGTTCCGTGTGTCACTCGTAGTGACACGGGACGTGTCACTCCGAACCTAAACCCTGAACCGACGGCTATGTAAGTGCCGTTCGGTTCCTAGTTCCACCAGTTTGTTATATATATATCTTCTGACTATCATATCTCCTGAGTATCTTAGCCCACGGTATACTCACAGGTAGTGGACCTCATCCGCGTCATTCCACTGATATTTTAGCCATGATTGGCTAAACACCCGACAGTTGGGGCGTCTACGCCGACGCCCGGCGACTAGCGCTCCGATGATCCGAGATTGAGATTTGCGTTCGCTGGCGAGGGAGTTTATGGCAACGAGTCGCGCTCGTTCTGTTCGACGACGCATTGGTACCGCAGATCCGGACGTGAAAAGGGATCGATGATGCTGTGCTCTCTCCCCCAGTAGCACGATCGCCGGAGCGATCACGTTGAGTTCAGATTTTGCCGAACCCTGACGCCACATTTGCGCATTTGCTTTTAGCCTCGCTTGGATTTACGGAGCTCGCCGGGCGCCCGGGCGGGCGCTCCACCAGGGACTTCAGATATGACATCACCAGACCCAGTTTCTCCTCCGCCGGGGCTCGCGCCTCCGGCAGCACCTCCTCCTCCAGTGTCTAGGCGCGTTCGCCTGGACACAATCTTCACACTGGACCCCGGGGCGCATTACGCCAAGACCCCGGCGACACCGAATTTGCCTATCGCGAACGCAGTGAAGAAGGCGATTCGACAGCTTCGCAGAGATGGATTCGAGTCCAACACCGCGAAGCACGTGCTCTCTTCCGTTCTCGGCGACAAGCTAATCCGATTCACTGCCGCTGAAGAACATTGTCACCTCGTCTGGCTCCACCTGGTCGAGGCCTTGGAGAAGCACTTCGTGGACGAGTTCGACGACTCAGCCGACTTGTTCACCCGCACCGATTGTACCGTCGAGTGCTCCGCCGAGGGGAACGATCTCCTATACGTCACCCTCGAGCACTTAATCAAGCCCGGCTCCGATGCTCGGGCTTGGCTCGACTCTTCTGGTCGCGAGTTCCCCAGCGATGGCAAGCGAGCCTTGCTGGAGATATCGCGACGCCTGGACGACCAGACAGAACCGCTCGACGCCTTGGCGAAGTTGATCGAGCACCGTTTCGAGGCGAACGTCGACCCTGACCATAACAGACTATTGGGGATAGGTGAACCAGTATGCATGTTTTTAGACGGTGTTTTTCTGTTACTATTCTCGGTTTATAGACGACGGGTGACCTGCCACGTCATCATAACGCGCAGTGTAATGCAGACACGTGGCAGCCACGTAGGTTGCGATATGCGTTTATGCGGTACGGTATGCCTTCATTATGCGGTTTGCCATTGTGGTTCGAGTGATCATCGAGCAATCAACGGAGAGAGATATCTTTTTTGGATTGGGTGTGTTCATAAACACAAGCCCCGCGTCAAAAAACGCGGCTATACAACTATCATCACACGGGTATTGTTGCATGAACGGTGTATATTCGTTTAATTACAAGTAGAATGTTTGCTAGCGTTAGTAGTGTTACAATATATATATGTCGCAAAAGCCATAAGTCAGCTGGTCGTACAACATATCATAGCGTTACTATTACATTGCAAAGTACGTAAGTTGCTACCAGGCAAGCGATCTCGAATTAGTTCATTCCACGCCTTTCAGACGCCGGAAAGTAATGGTCTACTAATCTATCAGCTCCCAGTATACTCCGTCTTCGTCGTCCATTGCTTCCTCGCACATGAATATTTCGTAAGAACAACGCATACACGCGAAATGTTCGGTATGCTCATTTATCGCAACAAGATACGAACCAGCATTAAACCATATGCGAACGTTTGCAGGAAGGTCACAATAATCGCATTTCATGACGAGTTTGCCTGAGCGTGGTCAGTTGTTAGTTGCTAGTGTCAAGCTGGGGTGGCACGATGGTGAGCGTAAGCAGCAAATGAAGGCTAAGTAAGAGGTATTGAGCTTTTATACCTGCTCAACTAAGGCAATCGCAACTGATACAGTACTCGTCGAAAGGTGTCGTTTCGTCATTCTGGTACCAACAGACCAATAGGCGTACAACGTCGACTGGAATAACCATTAATCGCGGAGTCATCCACGCTTCACCCCGTGCATATTCAGCGCGATCGGGATAGCGTTCCGGCTCTACCAATTCAAAAAACAGATAAAACCGAGTTCGTCGGGTAAAGCGCCACATAGCCATTATCAGATCATGCCTGTGAGGCATCGGCGGGCGGCGGACAGGGCGGTTTGCCATCGTTGTCAAAGTCCACTGGTGCAAATTGCATTCGGGGCATGGCATGTGCACCATCACATGGCGATGAATGGCATCTACATCGATACTGGCACGATTCCGATGCACACCAAACCTTAACACTGGAGGCATCACGAGTTTGCAGAGGCGCGTCGCTCACTCTCTGGTAGGAGGTGGCAGGGGTGGCACGATGGTGAGCGTAAGCAGCAAATGAAGGCTAAGTAAGAGGTATTGAGCTTTTATACCTTAGTCGGAGTCGGAGTCGGACAGCAACTGTGGGACTTCGGTATCCTGCCAGAACTCGCAATCCGCGCCAATCTTGGGCCAACATTTGTCCGCGCGCCAATCTTATCTTGGCCAATCTTGTGATTGTTGGTTTCATCCTATTGGTTTGCGGCATTTACCTTGAGAGGCCCAAGCCCTCCTTGGCAATATTTAAATCGCTTGAGGCCTTTAGGAGGATCATTTTCCATTTCTTCCTGGAAGACACACCGCTTCATCTTTGCATTATCAAGAATGGCGGATACCCATTACGTCCTGTTTGGGATTGTTCTTCCTTACATTCGGAAAATGCGTCAATTGCGTGAGGAGTACTTTGTGCAGGCATGGGTCGAAGAACGTTTTTTGTGGGCGTTGGAAGAACAAGTTTTGACGTTTTCGGGCATGTTTGGTGATGTTTGGATGCCTGTAACTTTGGCTCACTATTTCTATGAATTACGTGATCTGCTCGAAGTCGATTGGGGGATGTTCGTGATTGGGGAAATTTCTTGCAGATATTCCCTACCTCCAACTTTGAAGCCCCATATTACGACGATGAAGGGTTCCATTGGCAAGGACCTGGCATGTCAAACAACTTCAGATTCCGGCTAGACTACATCGATTTCGACGACTTCAAAAAACGATGGCTTCGTGAATATCATTGGGCCTGGTACAACGGCTTTTACAACGAGCATGTAGATCCTCAATGGATCTACCCGTCGCGGTACGAGTTGTCTATGAGGCCTGCCTGCAGTCGATGCCGACGCGTTGATATGGATCTTACCCGTATTGGCGACGGGTACATCTGCACTGACCTTGTCGACTGTCGGCGGATGACTCGTCTTGATTTGAATTGATGGTCGAATCTCAATCGGTGGCTTTAGCCACCACCCATCTATTCTAGAAAACAATTCTTCTCGATGCGGGCAACAAAAATATCATAAGTCACGTGTATGGTACAAGCAATGGTATAAGAACCCCGATCTTCACATTTTTTATAATCATTGTATGTTACATTATTACATTATTACATTATTCAAGAACTGTGCTTTGAGAACCGCAATCGTGGCAACAAGCCCAGGTGTATAAGCGAGCATAAAATATATTGTCATCTCCATCATAGGTAACTTGATTGCGAAATCAGCCGTTGCACCAGGCCATGATCGCTTGCAACGACACGGAAACGAAAGTACACCTTTTAATGCTTCCGGTAACAGATGGTCCTGCAAAGGCAAATGAATGACAGGAGTTATGCGTCAGAAACTCGAGATCACGACGACATTATGACCGCACAGAGGTCACCTATAGAAGTGTTGCTAGCATTACGAAGTACAATCGAGGTCTTCCTGACAACACCTTCGACTAGACGTGAAGAATTACAATCGCTGACCGTCTACACGGATGTGCCCGACAAGTGCGAAATCTATATAATATGGGACCTAAGAGAGTGAGAGGTCTTAGTTCTTAGGTCCCATAAGGGAGTGGCGAGCATAGCACAGTTCCAGATGCTGTGATGATATGTGGGCTTCCCAAAGTCGAGATTGTTCAAAGCGAACGCGTGCCGCTTCAGTCAATCTTCGAACTTAGAGATTTCGCACTTGTCGGGCACATCCGTGTAGACGGTCAGCGATTGTAATTCTTCAGGTCTAGTCGAAGGTGTTGTCAGTAAGACCTCGATTGTACTTCGTAGTGCTAGCAACACTTCTATAGGTGACCTCTGTGCCGCATCTGAAAAGGAGAAAGTGGCCGTGGGCTGTCATCAGGTGGGTGGCTCTCAGAATGGTAGGAGGTGGCAAGGGTGGCACGATGGTGAGTGAAAGCAAGAAATGAAGGCTGAGTAAGAGGTATTGAGCTTTTATACCTTAGTCGGAGTCGGAGGACAGCAACTCTGGGACTTCGGTATCCTGCCAGAACTCGCGATTCGCGCGGTCGACACATATGTATCGATGTGGGTAAGTCACTCGCATAACAAGTGAATCTGACCTTCCGCAATTATCGCAACAGGGCCGGTCGTATACACGATCATAGACGAA
>LGRX02027804.1:0-21531 GCA_001247695.2 Cymbomonas tetramitiformis | reverse complement strand
GAGAAAAGAACGAACCTTCTTCATGCGAACGCTTCTTGCAGACTGGCGCTGCGGACGCGCCAGCGTCCCGAGGAGGAGGGCCTGCAGCTGCAGAAGACAAGAGGGGAATCTCTAAATAAATAAAGTTCGGGGTAAAAGATAAGGGTCACGCGTTGGTGAAAGAAGCTTACCAGCGGCTGGGTGCACCACCTTGGGAAGGAGGGAAAACCCAGTAACCTCCTCGATGCGCTTGAAGCCTTCCTCGTCCAATCTGCTGCCGCAGTGAACGAGGAAGGTGCCCTTCCCCTGGGAGAAATGGTACTCCAGAGTAACGCGTTCATGGAACGCGTATGGGGGGTGGCGTCCTGAACGGTGTAGAGCCCGGTGTTTTCATCGCGCGACTTGATCCTGCCTTAAAAAACGCGCGATAATAAGCGTGCATGCGGTGTGCAGGAAGATTATCGGAGAAGGGTTAGGAAGCGTACCAGGCAAGATGCTGGGTCTTATCCACGCAGTACTCCACCAAGCAACGACCGTTAGCGGGGAAGACGCTGGTGTACCAGTTGGGCCCATCATGTTTTTTGCGACAGCGCAGGCTTTCTTTTCTCCTTGAGATGGGGTCGAACTTACAGTCCACGCAGTGGTCCACAAGCCAGCAGCCGTCGGCATCTACGCCGTCACGGATGCGGTTTTCGACTTTTGCGATATATCTTTCGGCAGACTCAGCTGGGTCACGGGAAACGCTAGGCATTTTCACGAGAAAGAGGTAATATGCAGACAGGCGCGAAAAAGTTATTTTTTGTTTTCAAGCGTTGGGGCATACGTACTTGGGGCATGCCCGCAGCGCAGCGGGCATGCCCCAATCGATGTGTAGCGCAGAGTGTCGAGTTTCAGAGGGTTATGCGTTATCAACAGAAGTCGAGGCAAGATCGAATCTTATGAGCGAGGAGCGTTAACTGGCGATGAGCGAAATACGTCTGTTTCTATTTCTATGATATCGTCTTCCTTCTGGGTGTAGTACACTGCAGGCTGGGAAAGGTCAATAACTTCGTCGATAGCTTCGTCAGCTATTCGCCAGAACGGCCCCATCAGAAAAAAAGGTCAAAAAACTTATGAAGGCGATTTCCGTGAAATGAAAACGACGAGAGTTCATTCCGAGTTTCGTCAGAAGTGGCGACAGCCGATGACTTTGAATTTGAATATTACGGTCGGTCATATTAAATTCGTCGGATCGATAGACCAAACTTTGTCCAATAACATCACTCTGTACTCAAGTTCCCGGATCGAGTGGAGATGTCATCAATCGAAATCGAGAACTTGTGGCAGATTTGGTCGCGACTTCCATGCCGCTGCGGGGCTTCTGCCTGATGTAGACGAAATCGCCCACCTTAAACTGGTGTGGACTAGGCTCATAGCCCCCACCCCTTCTCCCTTCATAATGTAATGTATCACGATGCTGTGCGACCTCCAGGCTGCAACCGGCGTGTACCATCAATCGCCTCACCACCTGTGCTCTCTGGTGGAGGTCCTTGACTCTGGCATCCTTCTCATCTTCGCCCTCAGCACCAAAATCCATGCTGGGCGCCCGTTTCAAATCAGGAGGCACTACTGCCTCTTGAGCGAACAACATGGTGAACGGCGCAACCCCCGTGGACTCCTGGCGTGCTGCATTATAGCTCAGCACTAGTGGCCAGAGCTGCTCATCCCACTCATAATCGAGACCCTTCTCCAAGGCAAGCTTCTTAAAGTAGAACTTCATAGTGCGTACCACTCTCTCGGTAAGCCCATTGCCTTCTGGTGAGTCTGGCGAGGTGACCCGCCGGTCGATCAGGCAGTCTCTGCATAGCTGCTTGAACTCGCCTTCAAACTCCTTTCCTCCATCCACCAAGCATTCTGCCGGCGCACCAAACACAGCAAGTACATGACTGCGGAATGCCGCTGCGATGGTGCTCGCCTCCTTGTCAGGAATGGGAACGCAGATTATGAACCTGGTGTAGTGCTCGGTCATGATGAGCACTCGGTCGTTGCCAGACTTGGTCTCTCTCCTCGAAGGCCATGCCAAATCCAGCGACCAGCGATACATGAACGACACGATCTCAAGGGGGGACAAACATGCCTCCTCTCTCGCATAATGAGTCTTCACACGCTGACAGGTCTCACACTGGGTGACCACAGCCTCCACGTCTTTCTTCAGATCGGCCCACCAATGGCGCTGCCACAAGAGATGCTGCGTACGTCTTATGCCCCAATGCCCAGTTCTGGAGTGGTATTCCTTTACCAACGCGAGACGGTCAGCAGGCTTAGGTATTCTCACCTCCTTGCCTGACATGGTGACCATGTAGATCTCGTCCGTGGCCTCGTCCCATCGATGTCGTGCTGCTCGCCTCCTTACTCGGCGAACTTCCTCTTCTGGCAACCTCACTCTACCATTGGACTTCAACCATCTAAGGCACCATGCATCATCGTGTACGTCTCGATGCTTGTCACGGTCTGACTGCTGCTCAGCCACGCTGGCCATCAGATCCTCGAATCTGGTGGTACACGTCAACCTGGGGAGCCTCATCTCTGACTCTCTGGCAGGCGGACTCCAGGCAGGCACATCCACGCGCGCTGCTGGGGTTGCGCCCTCCTTCACGAAGTGGTTCTCATGCCTCTGACGATACTGCGCCATGGTGTAGAGCTGCCACTCATTCTTCTTCTTCTTCTTGGTTCCAGCCTTCTGTCGCTGGGCTCCAATTCCTTCTGCGCCTTTCTGCCCTTGCGAGCACATTATCCGCAGCTTCTCCTCCCAGTCGCGATGGGTCATAGTCTTCGCCACCTGCTGGGTGTATGCGTTCGAATTCTCAACCCATTCCGCCAGCAAAGCTTGCCTCTGCTGAAGGTCCGACCTCTCGTGGTCTGCCCAGTTGTTGTCTACAGCGATGGGCTGTCCTGGGGAATTCTCCGCCTCTGGGGATTCCTTGCTGTGAGGGAGCCCCTTCCTGCTTGCTTCTGCGACTGCCATCAGCAGCTCCATCGCCCTGCGATCCATGGCCAGGCCCAGAATGCTTGCCAATTCTACGTCGTTCAGGCCATCGGCCATGCGTAGCTCACTTGCGCTGTAGCCCATGGCTCGCGTCTTCTCTTCGAGGTTCACTTCTCGAGATTCTTCCTCGGCGTCTTTGCCGTCCTGGTTGCGCACCACGGTGCCCATCCTCGCTCTTCTGAACGCTCTTGACCCTTGCGTCGCCATGATGGTGGGTAGTGCCCTCAATGGTTCTCCCACCACGTTCACCACGTAGTGAGGCGCGCGGTCTGTCCTTATCACTGGCCTGGGATGCCAGCCCTTGCATATGATTGACGATACAATTCGTCCTTCTGGTCTCACCACCTTGCTCATGACGGAGCGAAACTGGTGGCTCTGGAACAAGTTGCTCCAATACGCTCGCAATCGATGTGCGTAAGCGCCTGCTTGTGCTGCATCAAAGGACACTGGTCTACCAATGACGCTGGCAATGTACGGGAACACCTCGTCCCTGATCTTGGTTCCAGGTCTGTGTGACAACGGAGAAACATTTTCCAGGATATAGCCTGGAGGCCTCTGCCGCTGCAGCTGCTGGAGTGTGGACAGAAGCCTGACCACTTCATAAAATAATTTGCTGTGCCTGCCATCCAGGCCTGTGAGTGTTCCAGCAGGGGAGAGATCCTGACATGGGAACCCACATACCATGACCCACTGGCGTCCTTGAAGAGCTCCTGCTCGTATGAAGTCGGCGCTGGTGGTCTCGCGCAGATCTTGGGGTAGAGCCCCAAGCTCTATTGCACGGGGCGAGATGAGGTCAGGGTATCGTCTTAGCAATGCCGTGCACCTGGCTCTGGCAACTGTCCGACTGCTCGGGGATATGTCCTGATACAGGTAGCGATCCACCTTCATCCCACTGCGGAGCAACATTTCTAGCCCAGCACATAGGCCTCCACATGGCTCGTAGCACACCACGCCTTCCTGCCGAGCTTGCGAGAAGAATCGGCTGCCCAGCACCCTGGTGTCGACCTTCTCGGGCTTCAGGATGCGCTCACCTTTAAAGTACTCATTGCTGTACACAGCAGGGCTTCCCTCGCCGTGCGTACCTCGCGTCGGCCTAACCAGGCTCAGCGCCTTCCAAGCTGCTCTGGCTAACCTTCCAGAGTCGGTCACCAGCTCGGGCAAGTCAGTGTCGAACATGTCCCCATGATTGCATTCTAATTCCTCGTGGTAGTGCAAATCGAACAAACGATGCACTGGTCCTGTGCCCAGCTGCTCCATGGCAGCCATCCTGCAATAGTTGGCAACCTGCACCTCTGGCGTGGCCTCTTCCCCTGGGAAGGTATCCCCAGCCAACATAAAGCACAAGTGGTCACCGAAGTCCTTCGCGTGAACTTCCCCCACGCCTGCGTGTAACGCAGTCACCTTCTCCCTTTCATGCCTCGCTCCAGTCTCATCCGTCGTGGATGGCAGTGGGTAGCGAGACGGCACGTCAGCGTTGCTGTTCTTGGCGCCTGGCCGATACTTCACAGTGAAGTCGAACTCCTGCAAACTGATTGCCCAGCGTAGGTGTTGCCCTTGGAGATCGGCCTTCTCCATCAGGGTGGTGAGCGGTGAGTGGTCGGTCACCAAAGTGAAGTGGACTCCATGCAAGTACTGCCTCAGTGTGCGCACTGCCCATACCACTGCGAGCATCTCCCCTTTGAAGCTGGCGTACTGTCTCTCCGTTTTACTCAGAGACCGGCTGATTGCCATACAAATGTACTCCTTCCCATCATCGTCCTTCTGGCCCAGCACTGCGCCAATGCCATAGGTGCTCCAATCGGTGTACAATATGAGGGGTCTGTCGTAATCGATAGGCCTCAGGCACCTCCCAGAACAGAGAGCATCCTTAAGTTCTTGAAGTGCTCGGCCTTGTTCCTTCCCCCAAGCTGCCTTGATGTCAGTGACCTCCTTCTTGAGCAGGTCATTGAGAGGGCGGGCCATCTCAGAGTAATTTGGCCCCCCTGGCTCACCCACCAGGCCCGTATAGTAGTTCATCATGCCCAAGATCGAGCGGAGCCCAGTCTTGTCCTGAGGGCTTGGAAGCTCTTGTATGGCCTTGCATTTGGCTTCTTGCGCGCCAATGAAGTTGTGACCAATGCGATAGCCCAGAAAGTCCACCGTGGCTGCACCAAAGGTACTCTTGCCTGCATGCAAACGGATGCCAGCGTCCCCCAAGGTGCGAAGCACGTCCTCAACGTCCTTCAAATGCTGCTCAGGCGTGGAATCCGTATAGACCACTACGTCATCGACGTACGCCACCGTGCAATGCTGCAGGTTCCGTAATTCGTAGTCCATGATTCTTACGAATGCAGAAGTAGCTCCAGCTGCACCAAAAGGCATCGAGGTGTATTGGTACAACTGATTCTTCCACCAAAACGCCGTCTTGCTCCTGTCCTCTTCCGTGGCCATGGGAATCTGGTGGAAAGCTTTGGTGGCATCCAGCGTGGTCTTGAACTTAGCCTTCGCCACCTTCTGGTAGAGCTCCTCTGGTCGGTGCGGCAGCGTGTTGTCTTTGAGGGAGTGTCGATTGACACCCCTGAGGTCCACGCAGAACCTCGTCTGAGTCCACAGGCCAGTCTCGTGATCCTTCTTGCCAGCTACGACCACGTTGCTCGCATGCCTGCAATGCTTGGCTGCTGGCTCTATGAAGCCATACTCCAAAAGTTCCTTGCAATGAATATCGATGATTTCCTGCTCGCCCGGACTGTACTTCCTGGGTCTCTGGTAGGCGGCCTTGGATTCGTCTACGAAAGGAATGGAGAACGTGTTGTGCTCCGCTTTACCCTTGTAGCCTTTCAGATCGTGAGGACTGTTGGCAAAGGTGGTCTTGCACCTGCGAAGAACATTCCGCATTTCCTCCCAGTGTTCCTCCTTGAAGTCAGGATGTCCTCCAAACGTGGCATTGAGCTCAGTGTCGAGCCACGCTGCCTCGTCCTTGGTCACTGTCGTGTCACCCAGAGGTTGAAGCTCGTCCAGCACGGTGTACGGCAAGACCTCATCCTGCTCCGCGACATTGGCCACCCAGCCAGGCTCCCATTGCCTTGAGGATTGCTGAGCCTCCCAAGAAGTGCAGGGGGACGAACCCCAGGCGCTGCGTGTGGGTGACGTGACACCATAAGTAGGCGCACACTCGGTCATCTTGCCAGCGACCCACAAGATTCCGCACAAAAGCAGAAAAAATCGCAAAATTCGATTGAAATGCGCTGCGGCTACCGGCGAGTGCGAAGCGAAGAAGCACGCCATGACTCTCCACCCCCCGTGCGCCAAGCGAGTACTCCCACCAGCAGCGGCGAAGATCACGACTGCAAGGACAAGCACCATGTAGGCGGCTTGCGCGACGCGGTGAAGGCGGAGATTGTGTCGGAGCTGCGCCCAGCGCGCCGCGAAGCGAGGCTTGTTCAATCTGGCGGGCAAGGCAGGCAGGTGCACGCGGCCCAACAAGAAGACTTGGGACAAGCGCAGGGTCGGAACGGTCCATCCACGGCCATGCTGAACGTGACCAGCGTCCAGCGGGCAATGCAAGGGACAGGAGCCGTGGCACGCCACGTCTCCAGCGTAGACGTCGGCACAAACCCAAAGCCAGGCGAGGACCATGAAGAGGAGGACGATCGCACACTGTGACCAGCACGCCAAGGAAATGACCACCATCCGAAGGGGCATCACCATCCAATCCCCTGCACGCACGCGGTGCATGCCAGCACAGACGCCTGCGGCGCGCAAGATAAGGAGCCCAACGTACCAAACGCAGGCGAGAGCCCATAAGACCCAGATGTCACAAGATGCACGAAGGGGGTAACGTCGAGCAGTCGACCACCATACGGGCAGCTGGTGCAAGAGCGAGGCCACGAAACGCCTCCACCAAACTTGAAAGGGGCACCATGACAGGTGCCAGGCTATTGCCTCCCACATCGCCCATATGGCGACCATGGGAACGGGACCGCGTCCCAACCACCACCAAACCACTGCACTGCCTGCAAACGTGATACACGCTTGCAGGACACCTGGCCGCAAGTGGACCGCCCGTGCAGGCGGCCCACGGCCACAGCGTTGGCCGTTCACCAGGGCCACCCGCCCGCTGCGCCCGGGGAGCCCTGCTGAAAATGCGCCTGCCTCTGCGCCTCACGCTGTTCGTCCGTATGGCGTTGAAACGCCTGCGTCTCTGCGCTGCATATCGAAGCAGCTGGAGAAGGAGGACATTGCGACGTGAGGCCGGCTGGTACCCTGGAATCCCTTGGTGCATGAACGACATGGGTAGCAGCCCCATGGCGATCGACAGAAGGGGCAGACGAGCGTGCAGCACCGCCCGCGCCTGGCTGTTGACGAGCAGGGGGGTCTCGAACCTCGTGCACATTCGTCCGCGAAGCCGTATCCATGTGCTCGGGTCGCTCGGCCACGCGAGCCTGACGGGCGGGCGGTGGCGGCGACGGCGGAAGACGCAGCGCCTCCAAGGCCCCCAGGGCTGGCATCAACCATGGCGCGGCCGAATGCCTGGTCCCCCATTGCAAGCAAGTGAACTTCCGGTCGTCCCGCTCGAAATACTCATTCGTGAACTCAGCTTGCCAAGAAAGACACCGCTCGTCCTCCAAGAAGATGTAGTACACGGGCGTGGCATTCGGGTGCGCCATGCAGCGCAGCACGTGCGCCGCCCCAATCTCCACGTATTTGCACAGCGCGAACGCGACGTTCCGCGCATGACCCCCCGGCAACCTGTGCCCTGCGTCACGGTGCGACAAATCAGCCCAGGCGGAAGTCATGGCCTCCAGGAGGCCGGAAGACGTAGTCTGTCCCCCAAGAGGGAGACGCCAGCCCTTGTCCCCGCACGCGATGGTCTTGTTGTGCTTCCTCTCAACTTGGCTGGTGATGCCTGGATGCCTCCGCATCCTGAGACCCCGCTCCTTGTTGCACACGCCAAGCTGGTACATGATGCGCCGGCGCCTGCACCGATCATATACCGTTATGCTAAACCGTATCATAAAGACAGTGAGGTTGCGGCGATCCTTCAAGGCTTCCACCTCCTCCACGGACAGGAATTGGCACACCGAGCGATCAGATGCTGTGGCCATTCGTGTAGCGTCGTAATCTGACTCTGCTGGGGATGAAGGCACCCACCCAGGAGCCCGAGGCAGGGGACCCGCCCGCGGCGGACTCGGAGGCGTAGGAGGTGGGCCTCCCGAAGAAATTGACGGGGAGCCACGCGGAACACGGACAGAGTTCGCCCACGAGCCAACGTTGGTCATGGCAGGCGATGCAGAGGGTGACCTCCCACGAGGAGGGCTGCTGTCAGGATCTGACGACACCAAATCCTCGGTCTCATGGCCGCTGGATGGAGGCGACGGGGTGCGAGCGTATGCGATGTGCGCGAAGCGCAGTGGCGAATGGCCACTGGGCCTGGCCCGAGACGGCCCCGCGACAGCTTGAGACGGTCGTGCAATCTGCGACGAGCGAGGTGGCGAGTGGCTGCTAGACCTGGCGCGAGATGGCCCTGCGACCGCCCGGGATGGTCTTGCTCCCGCGGCAGGAGCAGGTGGCTGCGCAGGGGCTCGCTTTGTGAGCCTGAAGTTGGCCAAGTTGTTGGGCGGTGGTGGCCTGCGCTCCGCATCAGCATTGAGTGCATCTTGGCCCTGCTGCCTGGTGTTGGATGCCTTGAGCATTTTCCTCATCTCCCCCAAGCGCACGTACTCCTGAGCCGCGGCATTCTGGGAGAACACCCTACCAGTTCCCCCAAGACCATCCCCCACCGGGTAGTACTTGGTGCTCGAACCCAGAGAAATGAGCTCCAGAGGTGGCGCTATGCTGCCATGTAGATCGTACTGTTGGAGGATGCCAGTCGAGAGGGACTCCATGTCCACCGGGCGAAGGTACCTGAGCAGCTGGTACGTCCAGACACCAGCGCTCTCGTACCAATGAGGGAGCTGAAGCTCACCCAGCAACTCCTCACTGTTGTACACTCGCGCATGATCCAGCGTGCAGCGCATCAGCTCGAGGTGCTGCGTGGCTGCACTCGGTTGTACACAGAAGACACGCTTCTTCAGATCCCACATGAGGGTGCCAGCGACCTCACCACTGGGGTACGTGAACAGCTCCTGGAGCGTGTGCTGCAGTCGCTGGATTGAGTTGAGGCTATCGAGCGCTCTGCCTTCCTCCCTGGGCTTGACGACGTCTTGCTTGCTGGCAGGGGATGGCACGTGTGTCATATAGCTCCCCTTGAGCACCCAACAGTTATTATCCTCATCGTGATCCAACTTCTGGTCCACATACAGCCAGTTAGGAGGCAACAGCTGTTCCACCATCACCCACTTCTGCTCGAGGCAGCGGACGAACTCCACGCAGACATGTTCCCGGGAAGGTCTGGCTGGTATGTTCTCAGGGAGATCTTGAAGGATGCGGCAAAGACGCGCCACATGGTGCCGGTCCAGGTACAGTCTCTGGTCCGCCCAGTTGTGGTCAACACGAACATCCAGAGGCGGACGACCCCCGGTCAACTGGCCATCGGTGACCCACTTCGTGCGCCCACCCACCCAGGGGTTTGGTGCTGCGTAAAGTTGCGCAAGCATGCGCTCTGACCCTGCCAGCTCGACGGACGCCAGTGACGCCAGGTGGCTGCTTCGACCTCCTTCAAGCGAACATGTGTGATCGCGAGACATCGCCTCGACCTCTGCGCGTGTGGCGACTCGGGGTCTAGGGGGCGCAGCAGATGGCCCTGACGAAGGCAGTGGTGACCCCACCGGCGACTCATAGTCGTCAAGGATGTGCTCAGACCGAATCCCAGAGGCAGCAAACCTCTCCTCCCTCGTGCTCGGGGGTGGGCACCCCAGCCATTTGCACTCCGTCTCATGCCCAAAGATCTCCGATTGTAAACATACCACTGGGTCCAACCTCCTGGGCTGGTGAGGACGCGTGGGTGTTGTCATGTCGACCAGCGGAAGAACCACCTGAGCATCCATGCCCAAAACCTTCGGTGCATGCGACACGGCCACGCAACTTCCCAACTTGATATCAATCATCAGGGAGTTCTTCAACGGCCCAGTGCCTATCAACAGGTCCCAGGAGTTCTCGGCCTCGAAGGTCACGAAGGCGTACAACCGGTGAAGCGTCATGTGCGGCGTGCCCGCAGCCAAAATGACGTCCACGTAGCAATAATGGGTGAACTTCGTGGGACTGTTGTCACATCTGGTGACCTTGGCGCCGGTGGTGGCTTCATAAATTGTGAGACCCAGCCGCCTCACAACAGAGATCGAGATGATGTTACAGTTGGCGCCGGTGTCCATGAGGATCGCCCGGTATAGCATAAGCTCACCACCAGATGACACCAGCGCCAGCCCCTCATACAGAGTGGCATTCCGCAACTTGCAGATGGGCTGCACCTGAGCCATCAATAGCACCTGCTCGTCGGTCAGGTGCTGCGTCATCTTTGCCCTCAGTGCGTCGTAGGCGGAGGTCTTGATGGTGCCAGCTCGCACATGTCCATGGTCACTGAAGTCAACCACCCCCAGATCGTCCACGTAGGCAGCAGCTGCACATCGAGCGGCGGCGCTGTCGACCACACCGTTGGGCATCTCGTCCAATGGCACCTCCTCGGTTGCACAATGTCCTGAACCGTCTGCTTCCCTTCTTACTCCTTGCGTCGCTGTGGCGTGCGTGTCTTCCAGCTCATGCTCATTGACCCCGGTGGGTTGTTCGCGCGGTTGCATCATTCGGATCCTTGCCCATGAGCTCCTCCAGCGCCAAAAGGTTCTCGATGTCCTTCGGGAGGTCGATGGCGTTCTGGGATATCAGGATGGCAGCAATCTGCGAGCAGGCACGCACGGAGCTGCGAAGATTGGATGCCAACAGGTGGACCTTCCTGCTGAGTACGTCGGGAGGAACGGCTCTAGGCACCTGAGCGGCCCTGTCGAACTCCTCCGGCGTCTTGACCTGGAAGCCCCGCATCTGCTGAGTGCTGCCCAAGGCGACAGCGGCGCTGGCCTGGAGACTCGGTGCGTGATCGATGCCAACACCATGACCACCTTCCAGCCCACCCCCAGCAGGGCAGTCCTGCTCATCCTCCTCGTATTCAGCCTGTTGGGTGAAGTGGGAGTCGTACTCAGTCTCCGCATCGCTGACCTCTGATCGGGCCTGTGCATCGGCGATCTTGTCATCCTTTGGAGGTGACCCTGCCTGGAGACCTGACAATTCTGCGGCGAGTTTCTCCTTAACCTCGGCACTGGCAGCCACTTGCTGCTGCTGCTGCTGCTGCTGTGGCTGCTTCTGCTTGGCCTCAGGGAGCTTAAGCCACTCCTTGGTGGTGATCCCCATCTTGTGCTTATCAAAGCGGTGTGCGATGTTGTAGGCGCGCATCTGGGCATTCTTGACCTCGTCCGGCCACTTGGAGTTCTGCCTGTCCTTATGGAAGTTGGGCGGCACCCGGGCATCACGACACCCCGTGTAGCAGCGCTCTGGAGAGTGGGGCAGGCGCGTGAAGCACCAGTCACACTGGAACTTCTTCGAAGCATCAGGTGGTGGCACCTTGCTGTAAGAAGGTTTCTGACGCTCGGCATTGTTAACTTCCCTCGCAGGTCTCTTGGCGTCGTCGCCACCCTGCTGTGCTTGCTCCTTCTTCTTGGGGTCCCTGCGTCTGTCCCCAGTCTTGGAGGCAGAACCCGAGCGCCTCATGGCTGACACCAGTGCAGCCAGGTCAAGCCCCATCTGCCTGGCCTCGAAGCAGGAGTACACGCAGTTGAGCCTGCGAACCAGCTCCTGCTGCAGTGTGAGGGCCCAAGCCTCTGCATCGTTCTTGAGCTTGTCCTGCACCTCCACGATCACCTCCAGGTCCTCCCAAGTGACCCTGTTGGGGGCAGGATGGCTGACACGCAGCTGCTCGGACACGCGATCTCGATATTCTTTGATGCGCAGGCCCTTAATGCATTCCTCGATGTTCTGCCTGACGACGGAGTCCTCCACCCTCTTGCCGGTGTTGAGAGCTGCCTCCCTGCGACGACAGCTCTTCACGTAGGCGAGGCCGTCCTGCTCGTTGGTCTGCGGCTTGGCGATCAAGAGATCCTCCTTCTCTTTGGTGCCCTTCATCAAGAATTTAGCTTCGAGCTCTGCAACGAAAGCCCTCAAGGCCCAAAAGTAGTGAGAATCCTCAGTGCCGTCTGGTCCCGTGAGACCCTTCGTGGAAGTTCCCTCGCCTGCCCACTCATCAGATGCCTCGCCATCCTCATCACCCTCCTCGAACACCTTACAAACTGCCCAGGTTGATCCTGGCGCCAGCTCATGAAAAGGAGGCTGCGCACAACGCACAGATCCCTGGTAGGCATCTCTCATGGTAAGATCCTTCAGGACATGGCAAGCGTGTGAAGCCATGACGCCATCCTTCAGGTAGGCAGCGCACCACCAGTCATAAGCGACTGAGGTGGAATGATCGTCCCCTGCTAGAAACGAGGGTATGCTATCCCACAATGATCTGAAGTCTGGTCTGGACTCAGCGAAGGCCTTCTTCTGCTGCTGACTGAGCGCATGGTAAGATGCTGACTTCATGTACCTACGCTTCTTGGCCTCAAAAGCCCGCTGGACTTTCGCTACCATGTCCACGAAACGCCTGATGAAGAGCGCTCTGTCCTCACTCTTACTACCAGTGTACTGGAGTTTGACGTCTTCCTTGTCAAGTGAGTGGCTCTCCTTGTCATAGTAATCCATCTCGTCTACGTCGTCAAACGCAAAGAGAAACTGGTTTGCAGGCGCTGAGGCTGCTACTGCTGCTGTTGCTGCGAGCGCTGTCGCTGCTGGTGACGGCGGTGCGGAGGGAGTGGTTTCTGAGCCCGACCCCTCTGCGCTCATATATTCCGTGTCAAGGTCCTGACTGGCCCGCTCTCGTGCCAACCGTCGTGCCTCACGTTCTCTGGAATGGACAGAGGCAGCGCTTGGCTCTGCCTCGCCCTCCGTGGTGAAGTACTGTGTTGATGCTCAGCCAATGGGACCAAGGAAGAGTCCCCTTTCTCAGCGCAAAGATCGTTCACCAGTAGACTGGAGGCTTGACTCAGACCGGCTTAGGCCAGTGCACTGAGTGCTCCTGGATTCGCCTTGCTGAACAAGCGAAGGAACGAAACGCGTGTGGACAGCGAACGCCTAAAGGTACAGCGCTGTGCTCCAGCGCTCTGAATCAGCAGCAGATGCAGAATATTCGTGCGAGGAAAAGTTAAAGCTGGGCCAGTGTGCTGAGCACTTCTGGATTAGCTGGGCCAGAGTTCATAAAGAGCACAATGACGGTGAGGGCAACTCCACGACACCAAGAATAGCACTGATATGCAGCGGTGTGAGCTAGGCCAGTGTGCTGAGCACCCCTGGATTCACAACACCACTGCTAATCAAGGGCACCATGGCTGGCATAGAAGCTCACTCCCCAGTCCAGTAAGCAAGTACAAGGTCGCTGGCAGAGTTGGAAGCTAAGCCAGTGTGCTGAGCACCCTGGATTCGCAGCACTACTGCTGATTCAGAAGGTGGCCTGTGACATGAGGGCCTCACCGGCTGACCAATACTGTAGAAAAGATAGAAGAATTCTCCAACACATTATGATAAAGCACCAGAAGGTCACTCCAGTAGTAAGCAGCACTCCAGGCTGGAAAAGTAATTAACTCTGAATCCACCAGGTCACTGTGTCACACCAGGGAATATCGCTTAAAAGACCACTCAGTTGTCGCCTTCAGAGCTGATGCTGCTGCCAGTCCTCTGGCAAGCTCTTCCCTGCTTCAGGCTTAGGCCAGTACACCAGGGGTGTCCCTGGATTAACCGTCAGACAAGGTGGAGCTGCCCAAGAAACCGTAAGTTGCAGTTCCAGACATAGAGCAGTGATTCACTGCTGATCCACTTCTTCGCTGGTAAATAAAAGCAGATGTCGCCGCTAATTAGCTCCAGGCCAAGCACACCTGCCTTTCAGCTAAGCCAGTACACCAGGGGTGTCCCTGGATTCACTTCAGACAAGGTGGCCAGCTGGAGAGCCCACTGGAAGATAGTTCATCAAGGTGCACATTAGCTGTTGATCCACTCTTAGCCGGTAAGACAGGGCAGATGCCGCTGCTGATTAGCTCCCAGGTGACACACACCTGCCTTTCAGTTAAGCCAGTGCACCAGGGGTGCCCCTGGATTCACTTCAAGCAAGGTGGTCAGCTGAAAGAACCACTGAGAGCTGCTCATCCAGGTGTACATTCACTGCTGATTAACTTTGTCGCCGCCGCCGCCCAAGCTCATGCCGTGCTGATTAGCTCAAAACTGGAGGACACCTGTCAGCAGCTAGGCCAGTGCACCAGGGGTGCCCCTGGATTCGCTGCAGAACAAGGTGTTGAGCATATCACTGTGTAGAAGGAGGCCGCTCATGACTAGTGAATTCAAAGCTGATCCGTCGCCGCCGTCACTGGAAGCTCTTTCAGTGCAAGTACCACCAAGTTCAGGGAAGAAAAAGGGTCCGCCAGTGCACCGTGGGTGCCCCTGGAGTCGCCTGACTTCCGAATCCGCTCTTTCAACTGCTGCTGACTTCTCGCCAAAGGGCCTTTACTTCCGGATTAACACTGAAATAAAAAGCCGCTCCGCGCAGGACATTATTGTTTTGAAAAAGTATGAAAACAGCAGTAAAATATATCCGTCAAAATTGATATTATATCACAAAATACGAATTATTGTGTGTACAAAAGCTGTGAGCAGAACTGTCTTAGCACTCTAGCACTGGCACGCGAACAGCCACCTAGTACTTGCGAAGGCAAAACAATAATGAGTCCACTAGCCTGACCTTCGGTCAGAGTCTACTTATATCTCAATGTCCTGTCACATTTCCCAAAACTGTAACGGGTTCTAGCCCTTAAATCTTCATCTGGCCAATAGAAAGTCATTATTCCATGCCAGCTCTAACAATGTTACCGTTTACCGCATTCTGACTGACACGTCAGCGGCAAAGGAGTCACTGCCATCTTCGTCTTATCATTCCCTGGTCACTTGATGGTGACCATATCTTCTCTGACAAGTCTGCATCTCACAGATGGTCATCTTCGTAAAGCCTGTCATGCTGTCACCGCTGTCATGCGTGTCACCAGCTGAACAAACCCGACGCGGTACCATGAAAAGCCGGCGTTTGTTACAGACTGGCAGCTTTTCGGGGGAGAGGTTAAAAGTGGCAAATGGTTCCCGGTCTGGAGCTATTTGACATCGGTTCAGCAGATGCAGATTAAGGCGGAGGTGTTGCAAACGAATCACATCTCCTACGCTAACGACTACGCAACGCATTGGTCGATCGCTACATTGCGTCAGGATACTTGGGACCAGATTGTTAAAATCATGCATGCGTACGGCGAGTGTATTCTGAAGGGGCAGACTAAGACCCCCACCAAGGGGTCGAGTAAGAAACGCAAGATCTGGGCTCCGGACAGTGAGATCGTTGACATGACTACCGAGACGTCTGGGGCGGAGGAGGCGTTGAAGGATGTAGGTGTCGACCTCAAGAAGAAGAAGTCGGGTAGCAAGGCCAAGTGTAGGCGTGTTCCTCGAAGCGCCGGTAACACGTTGAGTGTCGGTCAGCCGGCACAGCCTTTGCAGCAGGCAATCGTGAAGGAGAGCGAGAAGAAGGAGTTGGGCATGCCCCTGTTCCAGACGATGCTCGGGTTTCACTCTGACGTGGAGGTTGATTACTTGAACGGCGTTCTGAGGAAAATCCTGACCACTGAGATCACCATCCCAGAGGCGATTGAAACCCTGAAGAGGTTCAAGAACCAACGCAACGTTCAGGCCTGGATCGTGTCGCAATCTGGGGTGGAGAATTGGGATGCTTTTGAGAAGAAATACGGTGAGACTTGGGCTTGCCAGGAGGCCATCGAGCGATGCATCAAGGCGGTGAAAAACGGTAAAACTGGGCGAGGGGGGAGTCAGCTCACGGTTCCCAAGGCCATCGTCCAATTCGTCTCAGACTGCAACACGTGGCTTGCCCGGTGTCAGGCCGGAGAGAGAGACCTCGGGCAGCTGCCCGTCAACTACGTCCCCAATACAGTTAAGGTGTGCGTTCTTTCAACATTCTTTGTTGTAATAGTCGTGCTCCTCATGTTGTTGCATGTTTTATTGCTCTAGCAATTTTGGGTCATTCAAATATTAACAAGCGGTTTGCGGTATAATAGGTGGCACTTCCCTCCCCCCTTGTGGAGGATGGTAACGAGGCAGCCGACGAGAAAGAGTACGAGCAGAAGACGGTTCAAACCGGCTACATGATCTACAAAGACGAGTTGACGAAACTCGAGTATGTCCCGAAGTTGCATTACGTGGGGACGATACTGGACGTTATTTACGACTTCGATACAGAGGTATCAGAGCACGCGTTATCCGAGGCCGACCTGATCAAGTTCATAGATGCCTTTGCGGCGCTCACCACCTCGCCGGACTGGACAATATTAATATTTTGTGGGTTTGCTCAGCAGACCGGGTTCCTGAAGATCCTGGAGAGCAAATGCAACGGTGGGGCCCAGCGCATATGGTGGCGCAAGGAGAACCAGGATGTGGGTGTCAACAAAGCCATCCGGTACAATGTCCTCGAAGCGGCTGTCATCGGGTTCCAAATGGCGGACGTGGAGTCCGGGGTAAAATCCACTCGCAAACCATGGATGTGCGACTTCGACTTCTCGACGAATGAACCGGAGGCGAGCTCGAGGGCGAATTTGTTGGAGGGGTATTCTGTCGTCAAGCAACCCTTCAAAGACAATGGGAGAGTAGTATGCGCTCACCAGAAGCCCCAGCACCTGCTAATGGACCTCATCAACTGCCACATGATGGGACCCGCACCTTTCGCCCGGTTAAACAACGATTCGTCACCCAACTGGATCTTGGATGCAGGGTGTGGCTGGGGTCGCGACGGCCACAATGGCAGCTCTCCGGTGCGGCTTAAACGCTGTCGCGTTCGACTCCGACCAAGACATGGTGGGAGCAGCCAGTCAGCGGCTGGGGAACATTGCCGACGAGCCTGACGGCGATACGGAATGCATGTCACTCGAGGAAACGGCGAAGCTCAAAGAAGAAGCACGCATAGAGGAGGAAAACCTCCAAAAGGCGAAAGAACTCGCCGACGTGGCTGCGAACACCGACGAGATGATGGATGAAGACGGTGAAGAAGGTGCACCCGCTGAAGATGAAGGAGAAGAGGGAGAAGGAGAGGCAGGAGAAGGCGCACTAGGAGACAGCGTTCCCCACGCACCTGCAGAAGACGCACCAGCGGAGTAGATAGTGCACGCCGTGCCAAATGCCTGTCTTGAACCTGGAATAAACGCAGATACCGCGTAGATTGTGGTCGCAGTGCTAACGACTAGTCCCGAACATTAATAAAACACATGTACAAAATGAAATTAGTCACCGCATCATATTTTGTATCGTGTTTACCACATTGATTGCATTGCATGTGCTTGTGAATTTATTATAAGCACGCATACGTACGTATCCGAGCAGATACCGCGTAGATTGTGGTCGCAGTGCTAACGACTAGTCCTGAACATTAATAAAACACATGTACAAAATGAAATTAGTCACCGCATCATATTTTGTATCGTGTTTACCACATTGAATGCTTGCATGTGCTTGAGAATTTATTTAAGCACTCATACGTACGTATCTATTAGCCTCATCGACACCCGCGTTTATACGTGCGTCTCACGTCTCGTCGGAAAATACGTTATTTTCGTACGCCTTGGAATTATTTAGCTATCTATAATTAAATTGAAAAATGACATTCCATAATGTCGTTTTCATCGAATAGCGTGTTTCCGTACACCAGATCTGGACCAAAGTTCTCTGTCGTTAGGCAAACGATCGGGTCCACTCGCCTGACACTGCTGGGGCTCTTAGGTGGTGTCATATTCACCAGGGGAAGAATCACCTGGGTGTCCATGCCCACGACTGAGGGCGCATGGGGCACAGCCACGCCACTCCCGAGCTTGAAACCGATCATGAGAGAGTTCTTCAATGGCCCGGTGCCCACCAGCAAATCCCACGAGTTGTCCCGCTCAAACGTCACGAAAGCATGAAGCCGATGAAGAGTCGTGTGCGGCGTGCCTGCGCTGCCAGTATGACGTCCGCGTGGCAGTAGTGGGTGAACTTGGTGGGGCTGTTGTCGCACCTAGTGACCTTGGCTCCAGTGCCAGCTTCGTAGACTGTGAGCCCAAGTCGCCTAACAACGGCGATGGAAATGATGTTGCAGTTGGCACCAGTGTCCATGAGAATGGCCCGGTAGAGCACCAGCTCACCCCCAGAAGACACCAGCGCCAAGCCCTCATGGAGAGTGGCATTCACCAGCTGGAGCCTGCACATTGGCTGTACCTGTGCCATTTGCAGCGTCTGCTCCTCGGTCAGGTGGTCCTTCATCTTCATTCTCAAGGCGTCATAGGCGTGGGTCTGAATGGTGCCCGCACGCACATGTCCGTGCTCACTGAAGTCCATCACCCCCAGGCCACTTACGCAAGCAGCAGCTGCACACCTGGCTGTGGAGTGGTCGACCACCCCCATCTGGCATCTCGTCCAGTGGCAACTCCCTGTCGTCTGGCTGCGCTGCACATGTCGCTGCCCCATCCCCCATCTCCTGCACGACCGTGATGGGCGAGTCCTTGAGCTGGTGCGCATTGACCTCAGTGGGATGCCTGACTGTGTCCGTAGGCTCGTTGCCCTCAATCTCCTCGAGGGCTAGAAGGTTCTCGATGTCCTTCGGGAGGTCTATGGCACGCTGCGCCAGCAAGATCGCAGCAATCTGCGAACACGTTCGTGTGGAACTGCGCAAATGGGATGCCAGCAGGTGGAACTTCCTGCTCAAGAGGTTTGGAGGGGCAGCTCTGGGCACCTGGGCGTCCTTGTCAAACTCCTCGGGCGTTTTGACCGGGAAGCCCTGCATCTTCTGCGTGTTCCCCAATGCAACCGCAGCCCTCGCTTGCAGCTCTGGTGCAGGACTTGGCTCAGCGTGGTCGCTCGCAACCAACCCTTCACCAGCGGGGCACACGCGCTCGTTCACGTCGTACTCCTCCCGCTCGTTGAAGTTGGAGTCGTGCTCAGCTTCGTCTTCACCAACATCTGATTGCGCCTGCGCCTCTGCGCCTTTGCCTCCATTGACAGGTCCTGCTGCCTGTAAAGATGGCAACTCCGCAGCGAGCTTGTCCTTCACCTCCGCACTGGCCGCCACCTGCTGCTGCTTGGCCTCCGGAAGCTTGAGCCACTCCTCTGTGGTGATGCCCATCTTGTGCTTGTCGAACCGGTGCGTGATGTTGTACTCGCGCATTTTGGCGTTCTTAACCTCGTTCTCGTACTTCCGGATCTTGTGGAAGTCTGGAGGCACGTTCGCGTCTCGACACCCAGTGTAGCAGCGCGCTCTGGGGTATGCCACATACGCGTGAAGCAGTACTTGCACTGCTTGTCCTTGGGGGCGTCAGGGGGCGGAACTTTGTTGTAGGTGGACTTAACCCTCTCAGCGTTGTTGACCTCCCGTGGTGGCTTCTTGTTCGCGTCATCACTAGCGGGTGCGGACGGCTCCTTCTTCTTGTAGTCTTTGCGCTTGTCTCCAGTCCTTCTGGCAGAACCAGAGCGTCGCATGGCGGTCACCAGCTCGGGAAGGTCAAGTCCCAGCTGCCTGGCCTCATAGCAAGAGTAGACGCAGCTTGACCTGCGCGTGAGCTCCTGCTGGAGAGTCAGTGCCCATGCCTCCGCGTCATTCTTCAGCTTGTCCTGCACCTCTATGATGACCTCCAGGTCCTCCCACGTGACCTTGCTGGGGGCGGGGTGACTGACTCGTAGCTGTTCTGAGACGCGCTCCTTGTACTCCTTGATGCGCAGCCCTTTGACGCATTCCTCGATGTTCTGCCTGGTGATGATATCCTCCACCTTCCTGCCACCTTCTTGCCACCTTCTTGCCACCTTCTTGCGGCGCTAAACTCTGCCTCACCCTTCGTGGTCAGGTGATGCTAAGCCAATACGCGACAAGTGAGGCAAAAGAGGTGTGCCTTCTCCCAGCGTAAAGCTCGTTTACAAGTAGAATGTAGGCTGAATTCATGCTGGTTTATGCCAGTGCACAGAGTGCCCCTGGATTCACACCGTTCTGAACACGAAGAAGGGTGAGACGCGTATGAACAGCGTAGCAGGCGTTGGTGGACCAGGGTCAAAGTGACAAAGAGTCCCCAGCATAGTCCCTTATGGGGATGCGAAGTGAATGCCCAAGCTCTCCACCACCAACAAGGCTCAGACACCCAGCCACAATAAGCCAAGTCAAACTAGCGTGCTTAGCACCCTCTAGCTGCAGTGGTCACTTGTCACAGCTCAGCTGCAATATCGCAATAAGTATGCCTTGATACGCCGAATTAGTGGTGAATGCAGAATATCCGCACAAAAAGGGCCGAGGCTAAGCCAGTGTGCTGAGCACCCTTGGATTCGCGAAGCCACTGCTCATCAAGAGCACAACAGTCGTCATAAGAGCTCGTTGCTAACCAAGACAACCAGGAGTAAAAATCACTATGTGCCAGGGAACAATAGCCCGGCCAAGCCATTCGATTGGCATATTGTATTTATGCATACTGGGGCAGTGAGATGGCAATGGGCTCGGAAGGGGACTCCCGAGCCATTGACTTCGTACTATGGGGAGCGAAAGCCTGGACTTGATTATAGCTGGCAGCATATTATCGTACACCCTTCTGGTGCGCTACGCCGCTGGGAGCGTAATAGGGGCGGCGGCTGGTTTCTAGAAGACGCCACTCAGTTGAAGGCGCCGGTAGCGCCATTCTCATTACCGATCAGCCGCGTTGGGATCGCGTACTGGAATCCGACGATTGTGATTGACGATGACGAATATCGTGGAATTCCCTACAAGGGGCGTAAGCCTATACACTCAGCGCCTACGAACAGTGAAGATTCGGGTACAGGCGCTGTGTCCTGGAGTAAGGAGAAGTTACCAGATTCTGATGACAATGATGACGCAGGTGTCACTAACAGTAAGGAGAAGCTACCAGGTTCGGATGACAAAGATGACGCGGGTGTCATATATGACATGGACACTGCCAGTCCGAAATGGGAGCCAACTTCGCCTGAATATGATGACATCGAGGATGACGTCAGCGAGTTCGATGACTTGGTAGCTGACGATGCTGAAGAACAAGCTGAAGCTCGAAGGTTGAAGAGACTGGGACTGCAATTGATCATGGATGAGAAGGGTGAACTTCACTGGGTACCAAAGGGCACCTCCCCGACCTCACCTGTTCAGCCCGATGATCAGCCTATTACCGAGCAGAAGTCTGAGGCCATATCTGAGGATGCCCCAGCCTCTGTGGTGGAAACTGTTCATGTACCACCAAAGAAACCATATGGGTCGGATACTGGATTGACTTCAATGGTTGAGAATAAGGCCGGGGTGTCTGAAGAGACGAAGAGGCAATCTAAGAAATATCCGAGATGTTGGACACATGATTATATCACTCAATTGAAATGCACCATGAGCAGTGACAGTGATGAAGAAGAAGTGCTGGACGTGGCTCCTCGTA